>PVLC010009474.1:0-54043 GCA_004027655.1 Graphiurus murinus
AAAAAAATAAAAGACAAAGAGAAATCTTGAAAGAAGCCGGGGGTAGGGAGTGGTGGTGGTGAAAAACATCTTATCTACAGAGGACCAAGGATAAGAATTACATTAGACTTCTCATTGGAAACCATGAAGGCAGGATGGTGGAATTAAACATTTGAAGTGCTCAAAGAAAAAACAAACACACAAATGCCCCAGCAACCTAGAATTCTATATCCCATATAATTATCCTTCAAGAAGTGAAAGAAATAAAAACTTTTTCAAACAAACAAAAACTAAGAGAAAGATCTGCTTTGCTAAAAATGTTAACAGAATTTCTTCAGGAAAAAAAAAAAGTTACAGGCCAGAAATTTAGATCTCCACTAACACTAGAACAATAGAGAAGAAATAAGTGAAGGTAAAAAAAAAAAAAAAATTTTACTTTTCTTATCCTTAACTGATCTAACAGAACAATTTGCTCAAAATAACAATAGCAACAGTATATTCAGTGATTACAGCTTATAGATAAGTAAAATAAATGATAGCAATGTTACAGGGAAAAAGAAGGATAAATTGGAAATGTTATAAGATAGATACACTGCTGGTAAAGAGATGTGATGTTATTTGGAAGAGAACTAAGATTAGTTGTAAATGTATACTGCACATTTAAAGTCAACTGCTAAACAAGATGTGTACACTCAACACTAGAAAAATGTTGAAACAACACTACGCTTAATGAATGTAAAGACATTCAACATTCATGGAATGGAAGACTTAGATATTTCTAAACTGATCTACAGATTCAATGCAATCCTAAGATTTTTGTCATTGTTGCAAAAATTAGTAATATGATTCTGAAACTCATGTAGAAATGTAAGGGACTCAGAAGAGCCACAAGAATTTTGAAAAAGAAGAAATACGAGGACTCTGTGTGTGTGTGTGTGGGGGGGTACTGAACCCAGGGGCATTCTACCTCTGAACTACATGCCCAGCCCTATCTTATTTTTTATTTTGAAACAGAGTCTAAGTTGCTTAGGTGAGCCTCAAATCTGCAACTGGAAGACTCATACTTCTTGATTCCAAAATGTACTACAAAAATACAGTAATAAAGATAGTGTAGCACTGGCATAAGGAATGGAGAGTCCAGAAACAAACCTTCAATGTTATGGTTAAATGAAAAAGACTGCCTCAACTATTCTATAGAGGAAACAATAGTATTTTCAACAAGTGGTGCTGGGACAATTAGATATTTACATGCAAAACTAATCAGTTTGGACCCCTACATCACACCATATACAAAATTAACTTAAAGTAGATGAGAGACCTAAATGTAAGAGCTAAAACTTATAGAAGAAAACTTAGGAAGAATATTCTTTGTCATACTGAATGACTGTCTTTTAGATACAATTACCAAAACCACAAGAAACAATAGATAAGTTAGAATTAGTCAAAAGCAAAACCTTTTTGCAATAAAGAATACAGTCAAGAAAGGGAAAAGACAACCCAAAGGATGGGAGAAAATATTTGCAAAACAATGTCTGACAATGAGTTATATCCAGAACATGTAAAGAACTCTTGTAACTCAATAACAAATAATTTTTTTTTTTTTTTTTTTTTTTTGGTATTGGGGATTGAACCCAGGGGCATTCTAACCTCTGAGCTACACCCCCATCCCTATTTTTTATTCTTTATTTTGAAATAGGGTCTCAGTAAGTTGTAGAGGGCCTCACTAAGTAGCTGAGGCTGGCTGCAAACCTGCGATCCTCCTGTTTCAGCTTCCCAAATACTGGGATTATAAGCGTGCACCACCACGCCCGGCTAAAAATACAATTTTTAAAATGTTCAGAAGTGAAAGCAAATCTCTCCAAAGACACAGAAATGGCCAATAAGCATATGAAAAAATACTTCCAGGTTCCCCTATACAAAATTTTATTTTAAAACCCCGAGGCTTTAAACTTGCTTTTCCTTCTACCTGAACATCATGTCCATTTTCTTTGGTCAATTCTAGAATGTTCTTTAGATCTTGGCTTAGATATCAGTCCTCCAGCTAACCATTTTTAACCTTTCATGCCCGAGTTTAATGTGCTCTGCTGCTACATGCACTTAACTACTATTTTAGCACTCTTCTCATTAATTTCAACTAAATATTTGTTGGTATCTCTCACTAAAACTGGGTCTGGTTTTGCATCTTGGCCCAGAGAAGATAAAATATAAGTACTTTTTAAAGACTGGGATAAACTAACGATAAGTCAGAATCACTTTTGTGATAATTTGTCAACTCAGAAGAATACTTGAAAAAAAAACAAAAAGTCCCGCTAAGAAGTCATAAAATACTGGAAATACTTAATTGTAAAGAAGAAAGTACTGGTACATAATTTGTCTAGAAATATGCATGAAGCACTTAATGTTCTAACACTAAGCAAGTTTTCAAATGGAAACATAATAATGTCTTATTTGGTTCAACTTTGTTCAGGGAAACACATATTTAACTTGACTGTTTGGGAAATACATTTTTTATTTTCAAATACTTTGGATCTGAATCTTCTCCTGCAGTGATGCATGCCAGGTTCTGAATGCTAGTGTGTATCTATCTATGGCAAGTGTAAAATCAGACCCAAGAGAATACTAAGGCTCAGTGCATTCGTATTGATTCTGAATAAGGGTGAAGGTTAGTACAGATTCCACCTAGAGTCTAACATGGTGGTTTCCTTTGTATAGATTTTCTTCAAACTTAAAAATGGACCTCATAAACCATAAGAAATTTTCAGAATTTGGGGTGGGGGTAGAAAAACATGGATTTATGATAAGAATCTGAGAAAGCAATCTTTTCAGACTATCAATAATTTTTATGTGAAGTTGTTCAATAATAGGATAACTGCTTAAAAACCTTTAAGAGCCCGGCGTGGTGGCGCACGCTTGTAATCCCAGCATTTGGGAGGCTGAGACCAGAGGATCCGGGTTCATGGCCAGCCTCAGCTACCTAGTGAGGCACTCTGCAACTTAGTGAGACTTGGTTTCAAAATAAAGAATGAAAAATAGGGCTGGGGGTATAGCTCAAAGGTAGAATGCCCCCGAGTCCAATCCCCAGTACCGCAAAAAAAAAAAAAAAAAAAAAACCCTTTAAGAATGCAACAGCATTTTTCTGTCTAGCCAATTTAAGTGGCTAAAGTTCTGTGTCAACTGACTGCTAAATCACATTTTGGAGACAAAATTAATGGAGAAGTAAAAGCTTTAAAATAAAAGTTCTGAAGAAAAGGAAAGAGAATTTCCTCAAACCATAAGACCCATAAGACCTGCAATAACATATACGACATTAAGGCAAGCTAGATTTTTTTCCCCCTAGACAGATGAGGTGGCCAGAACTCTAAATGGCAACTCAATTAAGAAAGAACTACAGGCAATCCTGTTTCATTTTATGAATCATACAAGTATCTAACAGCCTAGAAAAAGAATGCTTTCAAAATTGGAGGTTTTTGAAATGTCAAGAATGTACATTAAACAATCTGCTTTTCAATGACTTTTTGAAACATTTCAGAAAGGGTAACAGAAACAATGCTGTGATGATATGTACTCATTCAAGTCAACAGGAGGAAGGGAAAGCTAAGCAGAATGTAAATGTAGGCTAGTATGAAGTATGTAATTTACATCACCTTTGGAAAAGTAGTTTTAGAAAGAGAGAAACTGAAGGAAATATCATTAAGTAGATTATATATAACAATTTCTAAAAGAGGCTTAGTAAAAGGTCAATTTAAAAAAGAAGTTGTGCCAGGCATGGAGTTGCTGTAATCCCAGCAACTCTGGAGGCTGAGGCATGAGAATCTCAAGTTCAAGACCAGTCTGGGAAATGTGGCCAGACCTTGTCTTAAAATAAATAAAAAGGGCTGGGGATGTAGCTCAGTTGTAGTGTGCCACTAGGTTCAATCCTCACTACTAATAAAACATGTTGCTTTAGAAGTTTAAGACATCCTTCAGATATTTAGAGATAGATAATTATGTGCTCCTGGTGTTAAAATCCTAAGTTCCAGTCCAGCATCCTATCCATGATATTGCTAAAAGGATTATATTTAAATTTTTACATAATGCAAGTGAGTAACGACAGTTTTAAAATGTTACATTTATGAGTACACAGTTGGCCCCTCTGTATCCACAGGGTCATATCCTCAGATTCAACTAACCCTAGACTGCAAACATTTTTAAAAAAATGCACCTGCACTAAACATAAACAGAGTGTCTCCATTACCTAAACAATATAGTGTAACAATTACACATTTCTATTGTGTGAGGCATTAAGGACTTTATAAATGGAAACTGTATCCAGATATTCTTCCAAAAGATTATGGTTAACTAGCCACAATAAAACTCCAGGAGATTATCTGTTGTTTTAGTTCAGGCAACTATCTCCTAAGAAATATGGAAGTTCTCATATTGAGGAAGAGGAAGTAAAGGCAAAGGCTGGGGACAAGAAACAAATTAGAAATTCAATCTTGCCACCACACGAGTAGAGTAAGTGCTTAGCAGCTTTCTTTCTCACTTCCCAAATAGACTCTCAAGTGTTTTGTGTCAGAAAAATCTAGTTTTGTCCTAAACTCTACTTTAAAATCCTAACATTAAAATAAAAAAAACCCACAGAAAATTTTCTTTCCCCATCACTTACGACACTGGAGGAGTAGGTGAAAAGATAAACAATAGCAGCTACCATTATACTTTGAGTGCTTACCTAGTACCAGCTAGAAAAAGCTGAAGTTAGGATAGGCAGTAGATCTGGTTCCACAGCTGTGCTCCAAGTTTATTATTTAGGAATATTTTGGTAGGACAGTTTAATTTTTCTTGAATGTTTATTCAGAGTCAAAACCTTAGAACATCAATAAAGATGTATCATAACTGACTTCCACAGGCTAGTGGCACATTTCCCTCTAACAGATATTCTGGACAGAAAATACTAAAATAATTTTCTCTTGGTGTTTAGAAACTCAATCTACAATACTATTTTACATTCTTAATTGTGATAAAAAGCACTTTTTCCAAATTGATCCGACTGCCAACCTTACTTCTTTTTAAAATGATACTGAAATCCTAGGCCTAAAAAATATTTAGAGATTTAGTATACAAAGAACTTTAAGCAAGTTCCAACTAAATTCCTGAACAATTAAATTCCTCCCATTATCTTTACTCAGCAAAATTTCAACCGGCAGCTTGTCTCCCCAAGTTATTTACATATTTTCTTCCTTAATCATCCCCTTTTCAAAGGACATAGAGTTCATTTAAAAACCAATTATTATGTTCTTGTTTCAACTGCTATTTTATTTGCTTTCTTTAATGAATGAATTACTTCGAAGTCACAGTTTGTAAAGTAATAGTTTCCAATATCTCATGTAAAAAACGCAGTAGGTCCAATAATTGTTCTTTTTTTTTTTTTACCATATATGTTTTATTTTGAAGAAAATTTCGAGAGGCAGGAATGACAACAGAGTAAGGGACAAACAGTGTTCCACTGTGTTCTTTTTTTTTTTTTTAATATTAATTGGTGCATTGTAATTATACATCTTTGTTAGGTACAAGCTGATAAAGGCATATATGCACACATTTCTCATTTAACCCCTTTTCCAATTCCCACCCCACTTCCTTACCCTCCCTCCTTCTCAAGTTCAGTTTAGTGATTGACTTTGATATATTTGTGAAAGTACATCATGTGCATTAGGGTACCCCTCCAATCCATCACCTTCAGTTAAGTCAACTTATTTGCTTATCTAAGGTTTCTCCTTTTTCATCTGGAGTCCCTCTTATGCCCCATCTTCTCCCTAGCATCCGCATATTAGGGAGAACATATGCTTTTTTATTCTTTGTGAATGGATTACAAAACTATGGGATATGTACACAATAGAATTTTACTCAGCCATAAAGAAGAACAAAATCATGTTATTTGCAGGGAAATGGATGCAACTGGAAAACAATAATTGCATTCTTTATCACTCTCCTCCTCCATGTCTCACACCAAGACACCTTAAGACACCCTAAATTACAAATGGATTAGTGTCTATAAGAATGCAGCTCTTGCTAGGCGTGGTGGCGCACGCTTGTAATCCTAGCGTTTGGGAGGCTGAGACCAGAGGATCTGGGTTCGCAGCCAGCCTCAGCTACCTAGTGAGGGACTCTACAACTTCGTGAGACCCTGCTTCAAAATAAAGAATAAGAGATAGGGCTGGGGGTATAGCTCAGAGGTAGGATGCCCCTGGGTTCCATCCCCAGTACTGAAAAAAAAAAAAAAAAAAAAAAGAATGCAGCTTTCTCATACCACTTCCAGACTTTAGTTTTCAAGACAGTCTATCTCTAAGAATAATTGTAACTTTGACATCAGCTAAAATTCAGAAAACTAGTTATTGATGAAGTAGGGGGAATATGAATCTAGAGAAACAGCTGTCATGTCATCTTAGAGCTTGTTAAGAAAAGGGTAGGCAGAGTCAAATACCCTTTAAATTAGGAGGGCAGATTTCCAAAAGTGGACACAATTGCATGGAATGAAATTCTTGAAGGAAAGGAGCTGCAAGAGGCTAGGAAGCTCTTGAAAATGTGGTCTTGATGAATTAATGCCAACAAAAGAAAGAGAAGTACTAAACAAACCAGAATAGTAGGACAGGACTCATCTGAAACAACACACTGAAAAAACAAACAGACAGACAGACAGACAAACAAACAACCCAACCCACCCTGTTGGGTTGTTTGTTAAATGATGAATACACCATCATTTAATGTCAGGTAAGTCATTCCCCTCTCTGAACATGTTTTTTTTTTTTTTTTTTAAATCAGCAATATGGGGATTATATGTCCCTTGCAGAGCTGTTATAGGGGGTTTGCTTCTTACTAAATTCAGTGTGTGTGTGTGTGTGTGTGTGTGCGCGTGTGTGTGTTTGCGGTACTGGGGATTGAACCCAGGGGCACTCTAACTCCAAGCTACATCCCCAGCCCTAATTTTTATTCTTTATTTTGAAACAGGGTCTCACTAAGTAGCTGAGGCTGGATGGGAACCTGGATCCTCCGGTCTCAGCCTCCCAAGTACTGGGATTACAAGCGTGCGCCACCATGCCTGGCCTAGATTCAATATTTCTTTATAGTTCTTTTTGTCCTTATGCTATATCCAATAAAAGAAGTACAATCAAAGTGTTTAAGTTACTTCTTTTTTCCTTGTTATGCTATCAATTTGATAGACAGGTCTATGATTTCAATTTGTATTCAATATTAGGATTCATGTTTTTCCATTACTCTTAATTTTTGAATATATAAAACATACACATAGTTCAAACAAAGAGGACCTTTCAAACTTCACTACAGAAGTGCTACTATTCTTCATATAAGATAAAAATTTTGACCACTGGAATTTATATTCCAGTACAGTAACATTTACATCTATAACATAAAACTATATAGTATTTATGTTCAATTCTAAGGAGCTGCCTATAGCTATTGAAGATTATACCGAAGAATCTTTAAAAGTCCCATTAATTTTAACTGAGAGTTCCATAGTATACTTTTAGTGTTTTAAATACATGAACATTTAAATCTTCAGACAGACACTGAAGTATGTTGCCCAAGATCACATTGATAGTAAGTGGCACAGAAAGAACTTGAACTGGGCTCTGAGTTGTTGTTAAGTGTAACTATAAATGTCAAGCCAGCTGTGGTAGTGCATGCTTGGTAATCTCAGTACTTGGAGGCTGAGTCAGGAGGATTCATGTTCGTGGCCAGCCTCAGCTACTTAGTGAGGCCTTCCACAAATTAGTGAGACCCTGTTTCAAAATAAAGAATAAAAATAGGGATGGGGGTATAGCTCAGTGGTAGAATGCCCCTGGGTTCAATCCCCAGTACTGCAAAAAAATAAAAAAAAAAGTCTCCCACATTCTTAAATGACCACACACATGTTCATGCTATAAATAGGGACCACAGAAGGTACACCTTTTCTGGCTTACTTAAGAAATGTATGACCTCAAGAAAATGACTATCACAATGTCCCACTACTAATAAAACTTTCAAAGATAGTAAGCAAAGATGGACTATACCCTCTTATACATGTTTGTAGATATTATTTAGGCTAAATCAACTGTACTGTGACCCAATTACTGTTCTTACCCTGCAAATAATATATTTTTTAAACAGCACAAGGAAGCTGGGCATGGTGTCACAGGCTTATAATCTCAATACTTGGGAGGCTGAGACAGGAGGATCGCAGGTTCATGACTAGCCTCAGCTACTTAGTGAGGCCCTCCACAAATTAGTGAGACCCTGTTTCAAAATAAAGAATAAAAAATAGGGCTTGAGGTGTAGTTCAGAGGTAGAATGTCTCTGGGTTCCATCCCCAGTACTGAAAAAAAAAGAAAAAGAAAAAATAGCACAAGGAGGTAAAAGTAAGCAAATTTACTCCCCTTCCTCTAAATCCCACCAAAAAGACCATCAGCATGAGAAAACGATAATACCATAAACAAAGCAAGACCACTAAAGAATTTCCAGAAAGATTTAAAAAAAAAAAAAATAGAAAACAGCATCACAGAAAAAGGGTATCTTTGTAGTCTACCTACATCAATACAATCAAAAGATGGTCTTTTTCATTTAAAAAATAAATGGATTCTCCCTCCCCAAAATTCAGTAAAACTACAAGCTCAGAGAAACAGCAGCTGCGCCCAGGAGTGTGCTGTGGGTAAAGTCAGTGAGAAATGATCAACTGGAATGGCTGATAACATTTGCACTAGACCTTTTCATCTGGGTACAAACTGCTTGAATGTCAAGTTGCCACAATGGGCTACTAGAGAGGGAGAGCAGAGAGCAGTAAGAAGTCATGGAGAAGCGGGGCATGGTGGCGCATGCCTGTGATCCCAGTACTTGGGAGGCTGAGAAGAAGATTGCAGATTCGTGGCCATCCACAGCTATTTAGGGAGGCCCTCTACAACTTAGTGAGACTGTTCCAAAATAAAAAATAAAATGGGGGTGGGGGTCTAGCTTAGAGGTAGAATGTCTCTGGGTTTAATCCCTAGTACCACTAAATACATACATATATACCTACATATATTAGATGATAGATAAGAGACATATTTTAGTTAATTCTAAGATAACAATGACAGAACAAAAGCATGGCTTATCAACTTACAGAGGCAAAAAATAAATGAAAGAGCAAGTAAGGAAAACCCATAATGTCCCTAACATCTCTGATAGCCATGAAGGCATTTACACTAAAGAACAATAAAACTTAGAGGTTGGTCTACTGAAAGCAGACATTTTACATAAGTACTGGTATGATTCTAAATGGTTTCATTGAGCCCTCCCCTAGTTCCTGCCTTATTCTCTCCTCCTCCCTTCCTTCCCACGCTCAGCACAGTATTGGCTTTGATAAGTGTATGTACATCATGACCACTGAGGTGTTTCCCTCTCTCCCTCTTCCATTTCCCTCAATTAGTTCACCTTCTTCACTCAACTAAGGTTTCTCCTCCTTTGTCTGGAGTCCTTCCTATATCCCAATTTCTCCCTAGCTTCAGCATATGAGGGAGAATATCTGACTTTTCACTTTTTGTGATGACTAATCTCACTTAGCAAATGTTCTCTAGTTCCATCCATTTACCTGCAAATGCCATAATTTTGTTCTTCTTTATGACTGAATAAAACTCCATTGTGTACATATCCCATAGTTTTGTAATCCATTCATCTGTTGATGGACATCTCTACTGGTTCCATAGTTTGGAATCAGTTGAGAATATTGTGAATTGTGCAGCTTTTAACACAGATATGCATTCATTACTCTGGTAGTTTGGTTTCCATTCTTTTGGGTAGATACCCAGGAGTGGTAGAGTTGGGTCATATGGTAGGTTCATTCCCATTCTTCTGAGGATCCTCCATACTGTTTTCCAGAGTGGTTGCACTAATTTGCAATCCCAACCATGTATCACAGTTTCTACTTCTCCACATTCTCACCAACATTTGTTATTGTTTGTGTTTTTAATGATTGCCATTCTAACAGAGGTTAGGTGAAGTCTCAGGGTAGTTTTGATCTGTATCTCTCTGATTGCTAATGATGTTGAACTTTTTTTTTTTGCGGTACTGGGGCTTGAACTCTGGGGCATTCTACCTCCGAGCTATACCCCCCAGCCCTATTTTTTATTCTTTATTTTGAAACCGAGTCTCACTAAGTTGTGGAGTGCCTCACTAAGTAGCTGAGACTGGCCTCGAACCCAGATGCTCTGGTCTCAGCCTCCCGAATGCTGGGATTACAAGCGTGCGCCACCACGCCTGGCTTGTTGAACATTTTTTGATACATTTACTGGCCATTTGTATTTCTTCTTTTGTGAAATGTCTTTTTAGTTTACTTGCCCATTTTTGATTGGGCTATTTATTATTTTAGTGGTGAGTTTCTTGAGTTCTCTGTATATTCTAGATATTAGTCTATATGAGAGGAGTAACTGGCAAATATCTCCCATTCTGACTGCTCTCTTGACGTTCTTGATAGTCCTTTTTTGCAGAGAAGCTCTTCAGTTCAATGCAATCCTCACTTTAATTTCTTGTGCCTTTGGGGTCTTGTTGAGGAAGTTTTTACCCATGCCTATATGTTGGAGTGTAGGTCCTATGCCTACACTCCAAGTAACTGCAAGGTCTCTGGTCTAATTTACAAGTCTTTGATCTATCTTGAATTGACTTTTGTGCCTAACCAAAAAGATAAAAGACCTCTGCAAGGAAAATTATAAAACATTGAAAGAAGAAATTGAAAAAGATCTTAGAAGGTGGAAGGACCTCCCATGCTTTTGGATAGGCAGAATAAATACCATCAAAATGATCAAAATGGTCATTCATCCAAAAGTAATCTACAGGTTCAATGCAATATCCATTAAAATACCGAGGTTATTCTTCAGAGATATAGAAAAATCAGTCCTTGAATTCATTTGGAACAACAAAAAATCCAGAATAGCCAAAATAGTTCTCAGCAATAAGAACCATGTGATGCAGGAGGCTTCACAATACTTGACTTCAAACTATACTACAGAGCCATAGTAACAAAAACAGCATGATACTGGCACAAAAGCAGACACAGAGCAATGGAGCACAACAGAAGACTCAGAAACAAATCCACATACTTACTGCCAATTGATTTTTGACAAAGGAGCCAAAAACATACTGAAAAAAAAGCCTCTTCAACAAATGGTGTTGGCAAAACTGGTTATCCATATGCAGAAAAATGGAAATAGACCCCACTTTCTCACCCTGATTTTCAAATTTAAAATCAAACTCTCAAAGAATCTTAAAGCAGGGCATGGTGGCATAGTCCTGTAATTCCAGTACTTAGGAAGCTGAGATAGGAGGATTGCAGATTCAAGGATAATCTCAGCAATGTAAGGAGACTCTCAGCAACCTAGTAAGAACCTATTTTAAACAAAAAATAAAAAGGACTGGGAGTGCAGCTCAGAGGTAGAATGCCCCTGGGTTCAATCCCCCATACCAAAAAGAAAGAAAGAAAAAATAATAATTTTAATTTTTTTTTTTATAGTAAAAGAATAGGAGTCAGGCATGGGGGTGCCTGCCTGTAATTCTAGTACTTGGGAGGCTGAAACAGGCAGATCACAGGTTCAAGGCCAGTCTCGGTCACTTAGCGAGACCCTCAGCAATTTAGATGCTGTTTCAAAATAAAAAAATAAGCCAGGCATGGTGGCATGCACTTGTAATCCCAGTACTTGAGAGGCTGAGACCAGAGGATGGAGGTTTGCGGCCAGCTTCAGCTACTTAGGCTCTCCACAACTTAGTGAGATCCTGTTTCAAAATATAGAATAAAAAATGGGACTAGGGGTATAGCTTAGAGGTGGAATGCCCCTGGGTTCAATCCCTAGTACTGCAAAAATAAATAAATAAATAAAATAATAATAATAAAGTAAGCCCGGGAGTGTAGCTTAGATGTAGAACACCCCTGGGTTCAGTCTCCAGTATCAAAATAAATAATAGTAAGAGAACAGGACTGTGACATAAACTTTCTTATAGGCTACTTGTGATTATCAGCCATCTTTTACTTTTAGAACCCTTTATCTACACTTGGTTAATACCTTTGTTTGGTCTGCTATAACAAAGACCCTCTGTCAAGGTTGCTTATAAGCAATAGAAATTCATTTATCACAGCTCTGGAGGCTAGAAATCTGACAGCAGGGTGCCAGCACTGTCTGGATTTTGGTGAGGGCCCTTTTCTAGGCTGCAGATTGGTGACTTTCATTGTATCTTCAGATAGTAGAAAGAGGGCTAGACCTCTTTATAATTACTTCCCAACGTCCCTACTTCCTAATACCATCACACTGAGAGGTAAGATTTCAACATATGAATTTGGGGACACAAAAATATTCATTCTTTTTTCTCTCTCTTTTCAGTGCTAGGGATCAAACCCAGGGCCTCCTGCATGCTAGCAAAGCACTTTCTCACTGAGCTTACACGCCCAGCCCCACACATTCACCCTTGAACAGTTACTAACCTCAACTAATGCAGTCATGGCCAGGGTTTGCATACTCAGCTTCCTCTCACTTGGGGGAAATCTATTCTAGAGCCATAGACTACATTCATAGCCACTTAGCAAATGTTACTTAGTATGAGGTTGACAGACTGCTAATGGAAAATCCCAAACAGATGATACCTTTGATACAGAGAGAAGCACTGACATATAAACATTTGGACAGGTTGCCTGGCACTCTTTTCTCTTAGTGCATCCAGGTGGAAGAAGGCAGCGATCCAGGGTCAGGCGTACCACTACAGTATACATGAGAAAAATGATACAGGCAGTTCTAGTTTAAAGATATCAAATTGCTTTTAGTGATTGTAAGCTGGGCTAAATAATCAATTACATCAATTATAATCTGTGTACCAAATGTTAAAAGATATTGATCCAGTTGGGTTCTCAACAAGTTACCATATGTACTTGTATTGTGGTAGGTGTTTCAGAAATATTGACTTTAATTCTTGTAACCCTATTTAAGGTAAGAGGCATTACCCCCATTTACAGATGAGAGATGTAAAGCTCGGAGGTCAAATAACACAGCCACATAGCTGATAAACAGCAAAGTCAGAATTCAAATGAAGTTCTAACTTCAAACCAGGGGCCTTCCACCTCCAAGCTACAGCCCCAGCCCTTCTTATATTTGAAACAGGGTCTCACTTGGTTTCTGAGAGTCTTGCCAAGTTGTTGAACCTGGTCTTGAGCCTGCGATTCCCCATCTCAGCCTTCCAAGTACTGGGATTACAAGCATGTGTTACCATACTCAGTTCCCCTATACTTTTTTTTTTTTTTTGGTAACTAAGGATTGAACCCAGGGGCATTCTATCTCTAAGGAGGTGGAACTACACCTCCAGCCCTATTTTATTTTTTATTTAGTCTCACTAAATTGTAGAGGGCCTTGCTAAGTTGCTGAGGTTGGCCTCAAATCTATGATTTTCCTGTTTTAGCCTCCCAAGTACTGAGATTACAGACATGTGCTACCACATCCAGCCATTAGTTCCCTATACTTTTTTTTTTTTTTTTTTGTGGTACTGGGGATTGAACTCAGGGCATTCTACCTTCGAGCTACACCCCCAGCCCTATTTTTTATTCTTTATTTTCAAACAAGGTCTCACTGAATTGGGGAGGGCCTCACTAGGTAGCTGAGGCTGGCCACTAACCTGTATCCTCTGGTCTCAGCCTCCCAAATGCTGGGATTACAACTGTGTGCCACCACGCCCAGCTCCCTATGCTCTTTTGACTATAATTTTCTGAATAAAATACTTTTTCAAGAATTCAATATATCATATATACTTACATTTATTTATTTATTTATTTATTTATTTATTTATTTATTTATTTATTTATTTATTGCGGTACTGGGGATTGAACCCAGAGGCATTCTATCTCCAAGCTACACCCCCAGTCCTATTTTTTTATTATTTATTTATTTATTTATTTATTTATTTATTTATTTATTTATTTATTTATTTATTTGTGGTACTGGGGATTGAACTCAGGGGCATTCTACCTCCGAGCTATGCCCCCAGCCCTATTTTTTATTCTTTATTTTGAAACAGGGTCTCACTAAATTGTGGAGTGCTTCACTAGGTAGCTGAGGCTGGCCGCGAACCTGGATCCTCCAGTTTCAGCTTCCCAAATGCTGGGATTACAAGTGTGCACCACCATGTCCGGCTTGTATTCTTTATTTTGAACCAAGGTCTAAGTTGTGGCGAGCCTCACTAAGTAGCTGAGGCTGGCCGCAAACCCGGATTCTCTGGTTTCAGCCTCCAAAGTACTGAGATTACAAGCATGCGCCACCATGCCCAGCTTTTACTTTTATTTAGATCAAGTGATGAGATTCATGAGGATTAAGGAGTGACATGAATTACTTTTCAGTTGGGAAAAACAAAGAATAAGTATTAGGTAACTTTTTTGGCATAATCAAAACTATAGCCACGCCAGAATTAGAACCCAACTGCAGGCACTCTTAAATTTTTTTTCCCATGCCAGATGTGGAGGCTGAGACAGAAGGATTGCAGGTTCATGGCCAACCTCAGCCACTTAGTGAGGCCCTGCAACTTAGTGAGAGTCTGTTTCCAAATAAAAAATAAAATAGGTCTGGGGATGTAGCTCAGAGGTAGAATGCCCCTGAGTTTAATCCCCAGTATCACAAAAATAAATAAATAAATAAATAAATAAATAAATAAATAAATAAATAAATATTCCCAATTTTTCTCATACCTAAACTGACATATAATATAATGTTTTTCTCTTTGTTAAGTGGGTCCCTCATCAAAGAGTAACAATACTAGACTAGACTAATAGCTCCTCCCATGGGCTCCAATGAAGAACAGCCTCTTCCCTATCACCTTGTCTCCCATGAGAGAGATCCTTTACCCATTACAAGTTCCTAATCTCCTCCAGACCTACCCCACACCATTATTTCTATCACACACACGCACTCGCATACACCTTCCTTGTCTCCACTGTGTTAACTCTATCTCAGGTTATTCTGCCTCTGAAAATCTCTTAAATACACATTCTCTGTAATTCCTCTTTTCTTCTTCTGATAGGGCAATTTGTAAGCCAAAAACACAACCTCAGTATTGTTGATAATGCTGAAAGAATCTTGGTGAAGTACCTATATCACACTGAAGGAATGTTTTAAGCTTTGAAGTCAAACTGACAAGTTAAAGAACAACAAATTAAAAGGAAATAAATAAGCTAGCCTGGCATGCTTGTAATCCTAGTACTTGGGAGGCTAACACAGGAAGATTGCAGGTTTGAAGCCAGCCTCAGCAACTTACTGAGGCTCTCAGCAACTTAGCAAGGCTCTACTTCCAAATAAAAAATAAAATAGATCTGGGGTGTAGCCCAAAGGTAGAAGGTGCCTCAGTTCCATTCCCAGTACCACACACACACACACAAAAGGAAATAAGCTATATTTTCTTACTATTTATTTGGTACTGGGGATTGAATACAGGGGCATTCTACTTCCAACCTATAGCCCCCAGCACAATTTTATTTTTTGTTTTGAAATAGGGTCTTGCTAGGTTGCTGAGAGTCTTCACTACTTGCTGAGGCTATCCTCAAACCTGTCCTCCTTCTGTCTCAGCCTCCCAACTACTGGAATTACAGGAATGTGCTACCATGTCTGGTTCTTTTTTGTGTGCTGAAAGTAAAGCAATTGTATTGCTTTCTACTATTTTTGGCTAGCCTAGTATTTTCTACTATTATTCTAAATTTATTCCACTATTCTATGCTATTCTATTATTCTACTTATCCTATTTTACTATTCTTTTTTTTTTTTTTTTTTTCGATACTGGGGACTGAACTCAGGGGCATTCTACCTCCGAGCTATATCCCTAGCCCTATATTTTATTCTTTACTTTGAAACCAAGTCTCACTAAGTTGTGGAGTGCCTCACTAGGTAGCTGAGGCTGGCCGCGAACCCGGATCCTCCGGTCTCAGCCTCCCGAATGCTGCGATTACAAGCATGCACTACCACGCCTGGCTTCCTATTTTACTATTCTATTAGTCTACTTATTTGATTCTACTATTATTCTAAATTTCTACTATTTTCTACTATTACTGGCTAGCCTAGGAATCTAATTTCTCTATTGACCCAGGTAACCATCCAATTAACCTACAAATTAAATTTCATCTGATATTTTTAAAAGTTGGGAATGACTATATGGTATCTTATTTTCCAAATGAAAACCAACTGATACATCCATCTCAAAAAAATATAATAATAAAACCTGAGGCTAACAGCCGGGTGTGGTGGCACACACTTGTAATCCCAGTATTTGGGAGGCTGAGACAGGAGGATCCCAGGTTCATGGCCAGCTTTAGCTACTTAGTGAGGCCCTCTGCAACTTAGTGAGACCCTATTTCAAAACAAAGAATAAAAAAATGGGGCTGGGGGGTGTAGTTCAGAGGTAGAATGCCCCTGGGTTCAATCCCCAGTACAGCAAAAAACCAAAACCAAAACCTTTATATCAGTCAGGCTTGGTGGTGCATGCTTGTAATCCCAATATTTGGGAGGCTAAGATAAGACTGGTTCGCAGCCAGTCTTAGCTACTTAGTGAGACCCTGTTTCAAAATAAAGAATAAAATAGGGCTGAGGGTGTAGCTTGGAGGTAGAATGCCCCTGGGTTCAATCCCTAGTACCACAAAACAAAAACAAAAAACCTTTGTAACAACCATAAAACTTCTTCCTGCCACATGCAAGCCTCGACTGAATTCTACCAAGATACAAAGATCAACAAATCATAGCTCTTGTTCTCAAGGAAAAAATCCGTACTAGAAAATAAGGCAAATCACACACAGATAATCATGATACAGACATGCTACCAAGAAAAATGTGCAAGGTGTTGTCATGGTGAAAAATCACTTTAGGTAGGGGACCAAAATGGCTTTTATGAAAATGGCAGTTGAAATCCACTTGGAAGATGGGTGAGATGCTAATGAAAAGGGACCCAGAATGAGTGGGATGGCATTTGAGGCTGAGGATAAAACACAAGCAAAAACTTGGAGATGAGAACAGAGATTGCATTTAGGAAACAGTAATAGAGAGGCTAGAACTTTGCAGGGAAAAATGTGAATCTAAGGTTGAAAAAGTAAATTGGAGCCACACTGTGATCATCTTTGAGTGCCTTTTATTCTATGGAAGCAGAAGAGGCTCTGAAGGTTTCTGGCAATGGTTAAGAGCCAAGATCAGCTATGTGACCTTGGGCAAATTCTCTGTATCTCTCTCTCTCTTTTGTAGAGGGGATTGAACCCAGGGGCATTCTACTTCTGAGCTATACCTCTAGCCTTTTTATTTTTTGTTTTGAAACAGGTTCTCACTAGGTTGCTGAAAGTCTAAGTTACTGAGGCTGGTCTCAAACCTGCGATCCTCATATCTCAACCTTCCAAGCACTGGGATTACAAGCATGTGCCACCACATCTGGCCTCTCTGTATATCTATAAGGTCAATAACAATACTTACATAGGTATGCTGAGGGGATAAATCAGTGCCTACAACAGTATATGTCACAAAGTAAATGCTATATTTTTGCTATTATTACTGTATTTATTATATATTACTGTTATTACTATATATGCTTTTTAGAAAGATACATTTAGTGCAATGTAGAGAAGAAACTGGAATGGGGATTTCCCTTTCTATCTACCTTTACTCACGGCATTCCACCTTCAAGGACAAGTATCACCAAGACTTCCTAATTATTTAACAGGTGATAACCTGTTAAGTTCAAATTCTACCTACTATCTTAGTCAAAGTTTATCTTCCCACAGTATAGGTACAAGGATAAAATACTTTTATGCATTTACTTAAATATAATCCCTCTGAATATTCAGGACATGCTCCTTAGAGACCATATATACTTCAACAGCACGTGGGACTGGAACGAAGCCCAGTGGTTTAGAGATATCTATGGGAAGACTAACGGATATTCATGCTACAGTTAACATTTATTTTATCAAATGATGGTAATAAAAATATTTATTTTTGTGGTATGAGGGAATCAAATTCAGAGCCTTGTGCATGCTAGGCAAATGCTTAACCACTGAGCTACATCCCCAGCCCAATGATGGCACTTTATAAATGAAATGGTCACATCTTTGATAGTCTAAGAGGCCTGAGAGATTTTTCCCTCTGTAAATTAGTGAACTGATCTAAATATGGCCTACTTTTAAAAATAATTTCTATTATCATAGCTGAAAGTAGACCTAATAATGGTCCAGGTAAACAACTTATTGCGAGTATATAGCAAATAGGGAGAGCTAGTGAAATTTTGCTTCCATCTTCTTAGTTGACTCAATTGCATCTTTCTTCACTTCTGTTTAATCTCTTAACTATAGCAGGATATGGTCCCTAGTTGAACAGATCTATATTAAAAGTCAACAGCTGCCTTTTTGCTCAATATACACAATGGCAAGTGTCAAAATGCCAAATGTGACGTTTTATTTATAGCAAAGTTAGCATAAAGAGACACAGAAAAAGTGCAGCCTTTTTCTAATTAAAAATAAATAAATAAATAAGTAAAGTGGTGACTAAAAGACATGTGTTTGCTTCAAAACTTAATTGAAGCCAGGCATGATGGTGCATGCCTATAATCCCAACTACTTGGGCTGTGGCAGAAGGATTTCAAGTTTGAGGCCAGCCTGGACAACTTAGCAGTATCCCCTCTGAAAAAAATTAAAAATAAAAGGGCTAGGAATGTAGCTCAGTGGTAAAGCATCCCTGGGTTCAATCCCTAGAACTGCAAACAAAACAAAAATAAATACTACAACCCCTCAAAAAAAATCCCTGAATTGTAGCCATTTCATGTAAGCGTCTGTATATGCTGATGGGTACATGCAAATACATGTACCACTGGTAGTAACGCCCCAACCCATTTGTTCTTTATTTTGTTAACTCAAAGCAATAAATCCCAAAGGAACACTGCATGCTACTTGCTCACTGAATATCTGGCAAGGATTCTCTTCTGTGTAATTTACGGTTAACAAAAGAATACACAGTAAAGTTTACACAGGTATCATTTGGATAGACTGATTTTTTTCATAAGTCTATCGTTGATAAAGGATGAAGTAACCACTACTCCCAATCTGTTGTTACCAAGTGGAGCAAGTTATGTCATCATTAAACTTTAGGAGCTACTTTGTTGGGCAAGGAACTTCAGAAAGTACTTGAAAAAATACATGTAGCTTCAGAGCTTGAAAAGAAAACATGTTAGCTGCATGTGGTGGTGCATGCCTGTAATCTCAGTACTTGGGAGACTGAGACAGGAGGATTGCAGATTAGAGGCCAGCCTCGGCAATTTAACAAGACCCTAAGTAACTTAGCAAGATCCTGTTTCAAAAGTAAAAGAGGGCTGGTGATGTAACTTGGTGGTAGAATGTCTCTGGGATTAATCTCCAGTACTGGGGGAAGAAGACATTCTGATAATCAAAAAAAAGATATGAGTATCATTCTTACATAAGCCACCATAAACAGGTAGAGAAGTATATATGAAATTTATAACTATATACTATCACTGCTGTCACCATACTTCCTAATCTCCTGAGATACTTGGAGGATATTAAATAAAGTCAGTATGGAGCTGGGCGTAGTAGTACACGCTTTTAATCACAGTACTTGAGAGGCTGAGACAGGAGGATCACAGGTTCAAAGCCAGCCTCAGTAATTTAGGCCCTCTGCAACTTAGTGAGACCCTGCTTCAAAATAAAGAATAAAAAATAGGGCTGGAAGTATAGCTCACAGGTAGAATGCCCCTGGGTTCAATCCCAAGTACCACACACACACACACACACAAAGTCAGTATGTAAATAATTATGCATTCAGATTGCTTGGTTAAGCTCTTCTTTGTAATTCAACAATAACAATTTCATAAACAGCAACACTTCATTATGTGTCCAAATTTCCCCTATAAGATTATGCAAGACCACCAACTGCTTAAGTATGCATTGAAATGAGGTGTGGGAAAAACAAATTCACAAAGCTGTATTACAGAAGCTAATGATAACCAAAAGAAATTTTATTACATAAAGTAGAATATAAAGCTTTGCAGACTATCAGCTCTTAGAATATCCTTTAAAAACGGCTTCTGAACTAAAGGATTTTCACAATTCACTACAGTTGATGCTCTAACCCAAAGGACAGAAAATTGGGGTGTGAACCTGCACAGCTACTGGAGGTGCTCAAAGAAGTCTTCATTGCGCCTGACTGATGTAATTTTTATTAATAAAAACCTTCAACTGCAACCGAAGATGAATAATATGGCTAACAGTGACAGTGAAACTTAAGTACATGTTGGTTTGCCCCCAAATCCGTATACCCTTTTTATTATACTAGGCTGCCTATCACTTAAAAACCTCTTCAATCTGTTCCGGAAACATAGAAACCCGATGCATCCCCTGGTTTTGGTACTTACATGTGTCCCATTAAGTTTATATTACCACTACAACTGACTGTGCAGTCTCTCTGCCCAGATTGGGCCCAGCTGGATTTCAGGAATATTCAACTACAGACACACCATGTTGCCTTAAATCTCGGTTTGGAACAAGGCAGGGCATAAGTAAATAAGACAGATAATACACAAGAGAAATTCTAAAACATTCAGATGTTTTGATCTCTTATATAATAAATAACAATATGAGTAACATCTGAGCATTTACTATGTACCAGACAATAGGCTAATCCCTCCTATGCCATATTTCCTCAGCTATCCTTTGTGGTAAATATATCATCTCCATTTTTATAGCTGAGAAATCAAGTTACACATGCCTCAAATCATAAAGCTAATGAAAAAAGAATCCAAACTAATCCCAGCAATTTGAGAAACTGAGGCAGGAGGATCCAAATCCGAGGCCAGCCTCACCAACTTAGCAAAACTCTCTTAAAATAAACACTAAAAAGGATGGGGATATAGCTCAGTATTAGAGTGCCCTGGGCTCAATTCCCAGTACTAGAGGGGAAAAAGAGTATATATGTGTGTGGGGGGGGTGGGGATCCAAAAATCAAAATCTAGGTATAACTGACTTCAAATCTCACTGAACCACTTTACTATACTGCAACTGCAATACATACCCTATATTTATCAGGAAAGGGTTAACTGATGAGTTTTTGGTCATACTAGGCTAAACGGTGGAGGACTGGTATGTGTGACTATCAGTTACTATGGTAGTTTTAAAAGGAGGCCGGACACCCAAGTAAAAATGGACTCAACAAGTGTTGCCAGTGTAATGAATGTACCGGCAGTCATCATGCTATAATTTCTTTTTCTGTATTTCCTTTTTTTAGTGACTTCCATTTACTTTTGCCTTCTATCTATGTTCTCAGTCCTAAATTCCCCTCTATAAAACTTTAAGACTACTAGCTTATATTCTTCATCCTGACATGGCTATATCTCTGTTGACAATAATAACGAGAGATGACTTTTGGAACTAAGGTTGTAAAGGAAATGTTTTTGTTTTGTTTTAGGTACTGGAATTGAACCCAGGGGCATTCTACCTTTGAGCTACACCTCCAACCCTTTTTATTTTTATTTTGTTTTGAAACATGGTCTCATTAGGTTGCTGAAAGCATATGTTGCTGAGGCAGGCCTTGAACCTGAAATCCTCTTGTCTCAGCCTCCCAAGTAGTGGGATTATAGGTGTGCACCACCATACCCAGCTTGTAAAGAAAATATTAATGCTTTGTTCAGGAAATCTAATTTGATATTGGAAAATCTGGCCTCTACTATGAAATTCAGTATCAAATGTTTTCAAGCTTTAAGCATATCCTCTGAATACTATAAAAAGACTGGTCTTTGAAGTCAGGCAGGGTAGCATATTCCTGTAATCTCAGTACTTGGGTGGCCAAGAAAGGAGGATCTCAATTTTGAGGCCAGTGTGCAGCAACTTAACAAGACCCTGTTTCAAAAATGTAAAAAGTAAAAAGGGCTGGGAGTGTAGCTTGTAGATAGAATGCCCCAGGTTTCAACTCCCAGTAACATACAAACAAAAAGGACTGGTCTTTGAATTTGGTTTGTTTTGACAGTGCTGGGAATCAAATACAGGGCTTTTTTTTTTCCAGCATGCTAGGCAAGCACTCTACCAGTGAACTACACCCCCAGTTCTATCTTTGAATTCTTATTGAAAGTTCTTACTACCTGTTATGCTGAAATAAATTCTGATATTGTCCCCCCCCCTTTTGGTATTGGGGACTGAACCCAGAGGCAGCCTACCACTGAGCTATACCCCCAACCCTTTTTATTTTTGTTTGGAAATAGGGTCTCATTAAGTTGCTGAGGCTGGCCTTGAACCTGTGATTGTCCTGTCTAACCTCCCAAGTACTGGGATTACAGGAGTCTGCCACTATGCCTTGCCAGTGTCACTTTAAAAAACAAAGGTTTGTACTACTTTATTATTATGAAATTTTATTCTCAGAAGTAAAAGAAATTTATTAGTCCAAATGTCCATCAGCTTATGCATGGATAAATAAAATGTAGTCTATTCATAGAATGGAGTATCATTTGGCAATAAAAAGAAATACGTGCTATATTATGAAAGAACTTTGAAAATCTATGATAAACGAAAGAAGTCAGTCACAATATTGTAGATGTCACTTACATGAAATATCTAAAATAGGCAAATCTACACACAGAAAGATTGGTGGTTGGTGGTGATGGCTATGAGGCATGGGGTTGCTTTTTGGAGTAATGAAAATATCCTAAAATTGATTGTGGTGATCGTGGTTCACAATTCTGTGAATATACTAAAAACCACTAAATTATATACTTTAAATGAGTAAGTTTTATGGTTATGTGAATTACATCTCAATAAAGCTGTTTAAGAAAGAAACTTACTGGAAAAAGACTCAAAGGACAATGAAGAAATTTTATTGATGCTTTCTAAATTAAAGGAGAACACAATCTCAAAAATTTTATGCTAAAAACTCCTAGCGCTTGGGAGGCTGAGACAGGACGACTGCACGTTCGAGACTAGCCTTAGCAACTTTATGAGACTCTTAGCAACTTAGCAAGACCCTGTTTCAGAATTGAAAATAAAATAGGACTGGGGGTATAACTCAGAGATGTAATGTTCCTGGGTTCAATCCCCAGTACCACCGAAAAAAACAAAACTTGCAGAGGGCCCTCTTAGGTAAATTCTGTCCTCTACAAATCATCCCCTTAGTGATTTAACAATTGATGTTTCAGAGCTCCTTCATGTCAAAGCATCTTTGTGATCATAGAAGTTGTCAGAGTTCAGCCAAGTGTAGTAGTGTATGCTTGTAATCCTAGTACTTGGGAGGCTGACAGGAGGATTGCAGGTTCCAGGACAGCCTCAGCAACTTAATGAGGCCCTCTGCAACTTAGTGAGACTCTGCTCAAAATCAACAATAAAATAGGGCTGAGGGGTGTAGCTCAGAGGTTGAATGCCACGGGTTCAATCCCCAGCAGCACACACATACACACACAAAAAAGTTGTCAGAGCTCAAAGAAATAATAATTTCCAGTATTAAATAAATAAGTTCTCTTGGGCAGATTGTATTTTAAGGTGTGTGTGTGGGGGGGGATGGAACCCAGGAGCCTTTTACCTTTGGGCTATACCCCCAGACCTATTTTATATTTTATTTGGAAACAGGGTCTCACTAAGTTGCTGAGACCCTCACTAAATTGCTAAGGCTGGCTATGAACCTGCAATCCTGCTATTTCAGCCTCCCAAGTACTGGGATTACAAGCATTCACCACTACGCCCAGTTTTTTTAAGGTTTTAAACCAAGGATCTTTCATTTGTAGGCCAATATCTACTTGTAGATCTTGAACCATTTTGAGGGAGATACTGAGCTCCACAGCCCCTTAGGTGAGGTTTGCAAGGATGTCCTGTGGACACGACAGCAGGAAGCACGATGGGAATGGACACCTCGGATCCTAGATCTTTCACTTCCATAAGAGGCTGCCAATCTTTAGACTTGAGGAAAAAGAAAACTCCACCTTTTAATGTCAGACATCGCCTTGGTTTATCAGATAAGGCTTTCTCGCTATTCCTGATTTTTCTATCCGTGAGAGATAGAGGTGGGAAGGGGCAGGAAGAGGGGAAGGAAGTCTGTTAGCACAATATTTTTAGCTTATCTATGTCCCCCCACTCAATCCTTCCCAGATCATTAGTAACTTCATTTGATTGGAAGTTTAGGAGAGAAAGCTGCATCTATTGTCTGACCTGCGGCCTCTGGGAGCACTCATCTCTCTCTCTCTCTTTTTTTTTCTTTTTAATTTGGTACATTATAATTTTACATCATATTGGGGGACAGAGTGTCAGAAAAATACATGCACACAGCTCTTGGTGCCTTCCACACTAGGTCTTTCCCCCTGCCTCTCCCCCTCCCCATGCATGTCTTTGAGATTGGAATTGATAGTTCTGTATACATTCAGAGCATTTTTTATGACTCCTGACCCCCCTTCCCTAATCCCCTTCAGTCCCTCCCCTGGAGTCTCTGTTCATCTATCTGATGTCACCTTTATCTCCAAGTATCTCTCTAGCTTCCACATATCTGAGAACATATACATCTACTCGCCTTTTGAAACTGGCCATACTGGCTTACTATAATATTCTCGAATTTCATCCACTTTCCTGCAAATTTCCAGTGTGACTTCTATTGGCATAAGACCCCTAGCTCAGCGTAGGACTGAATAGGTAAGTCTGTTCAATTTTGAGGCCCAACAGTAAGAAGCTGATGGTTCCCAAATATAAGTCACATTTTCTAATATCTTCTTTATCCATAATAAAACAGTATCTAATCCCCTAATTACTTTCTCAACTAGTTCAAAATACAAGCAGAGAAGGTGTTTGTTTTTGACACTCCTTAAACACTAACATCCCATCTAAACAACTTAGAAAGGAAAGAACAAGAATGAAAAGACTAGCTGAGTGTGGTGGCGCACACTTGTGATCCCAGTACTTGGGAGGCTGAGACAGAAGGATCGAAGGTTTGTAGCCAGTCTTAGCAACTTAGTGAGGCACTTGACAACTCAGTGAGACCTTTTTTCAAAATAAAAAATAAAATAGGGCGGGGGGGTGTAGCTCAGAAGTAACATGCCCTGGGTGTAATCCTTTGTAACACACACACACACACACACACACACACACACACACACACACACACTCAGGAATGAATATACTAACTTTAACTTATTATAACCATTCCAGAAAATTTCTGGTTAGATGTAAGGAAGAAGTTCCTTCATATACTTGAAAAAGTCTTTTGAAAAACACCTAGAAACCTTCATAAAAAACACTAGGCAACTTCATCTAGGATGCTCTTGGATGGTATAATCCTAGAGGTTTGCTGAAATCCTTGCTGTATGAGGATGATTCCTCAATAAAGGGGCTTATTGATCAAGTTTGCTTGACTGCTGACATTGCTGAAATTAAACATGCTTAATTTTTCCCCACAAAAAATTTGTCTTTTCAGGGATGAGGAAAGAGTGACAGTGAGGTTTAAGAAACTTGTATAAAGCAAAGGATATCGCTTTAAGGCTGAAACCCAAATCTTCCCCTTTCCTCTACCTGGCAAAAACTCCAGTCACTGAAGAATTTTAATTTTCATTAAAAATAAATAAAAAGTTGTACATAAGTCACATATAGGTAGAACTTCAATGAAAAAGTTTTTTTTTTTTTTTTTTTTTGTGGTGCTGGGGAGTGAATTCAGGGCCTCATGCATACTAGGCAAATGTAATACTACTGAGCTATACTCCAAGTCCAGAAATGTTTTCTTGGAGAGAGCCTTTGCCACACTGAGACTCAACTCTCATGTACAATGCATTGAAATACAGAAAAAACATGAAAATTACTTCAGCCAAATATAAAAAGCCTCAGAAATAATGAATGTCAAAGTGCTTAAAAAACCATGAAGCACTATATAAGATGAAATACATTGGTACTGATGTTGGGTTCCAGTAGCCAGCAGAAATTTGACCTCAGCACAGCAGAATTATGTAATTTTGTCATTATACTCATCTACAATTTAGTAATGTTGGCAACACTAAAACTACTAAAGATCTTTATTAGAGTGTTTTCCCCCATGTACTTTTCCTATACATATAACATCGCTCTGTTTCATTATATCTGCAAAAGTTTGGACATAATCCACAAGCTATGAGAAAAAGTACAGGAAATGTCATCTCAAACATGTGAAATAAAGAAATGTACTTGTTATCTGGATCACTGCAATAAAAACAAGCTAAAAATTCTGCCCATCTAAAGTCCACAATCTTATGGTAATATAGTTTATTAGCTGTAATTTTAGGAAGTTATTCTATTCAGATTTTGTTGTTTGATATTTCCTTTTGGAAGCTGGAGGACAGAGGTTAGTGTATAGAGATGAGAGACTAGAAGAAGAGGAATAAAATAGGAGCGATGGAGAAAGTTCAAAGCCAAGAGGAGAGAGATATAACTTGGTCTAAGCCTGGATGTACTATTTTGATGTTTCCTTATTTCTCCAAGAACACCCAATAAAGACATATCATTTCTCACAGTAATAAATTCAGAGCTTTAACTGCAAAACTGGGATTCTGGCACCTGTTCTTATAAACTAGAACAGCAACACAACAATATCTAACTTTTACTGTGTGTCAGGCACTATTTAAATGTTTTACATGGACTAGCTAGGTTAATCATCACAATAATCCAACTAGATGGCTATTATCATTATTCCAGTTTTACAGACGAGAAAACTGAGACACAGAGACACTAAGGAACTTACACTGAAGTAATGAAATGTGGATTTGAATCCTGAAAATTTAAATTTTCCTTAGTATTTCACTGCAGTGGCGCTCTCTCCCCCTTCTCCTCCTCCTTCTCCCTCCTCCTCCTCCTCCTCCTCCTTCTCTCTCTCTCTCTCTCTCTCTCTCTCTCTCTCTCTCTCTCGTTGAGGATTGAACCAAGGGCCACTTTACCTTTGAGCTTTGAAACAGGATCTCACTAAGCTGCTGAGGGTCTCACTAAGCTGTTGAGGATGGCCTCAAACCTGTGACCCTGCTGTCTCAGCCTCTCAAATACTGGTATTACAGGTGCACGTCACCATACCTGGTGACTGCAGTGATTTTCAAACCACATTCTACAGAACCTTCCAGCTCCAAGAGGTCTACTTTAAATACTCTTAATTTCTTTTTCTTTCTTTTTGTACTGGGTACTGGGGATCGAACTCAGAGGTAATCTACCTCCAACTCCAAGCTACATCCTTGGCCCTATTTTATATCTTATTTGGAAACAGGATCTCAAAAGGTTGCTGAGAGCCTTGCTAATTTGCCAAGCCTGGCTTTGAACCTGGGATCCTCCTGTCTCAGCCTCCCAAGTACTGGGATTACAAGCGTGTGCCACCACACCCAGCAAATACTCTTAAATTTGATTTGAAAGATGTACTTCTGCACTGTTGTTTTTGTAGTTTTCTTTTAAACCTAAGACTGTATCTGTCTGTTCAGTTAAAACTGTATAGTGAGTGCTTGAGTAAGTATCAGGCAAAGATCAGGTGCATCTTATCACAGCATAAGAACACAAAAATGAACAGAGGAACCTATTGTCCAATTCACTTGAAGTTTTGGGGAGTCTATTTTCTAACATATTTAAGGTTAGAAATATGGGTTAAATATGATTTTGCAAACTTTCCTATTGTTTCTCCTGTCTTCTCTTCTTTCTAGCCACAGAACATTTAACTCAAGGGCATTCTGAGACAACAAGGGAAACTGTTAGGAAAAAAAAAATCACCTCCACTATTCCGTTTCAGCTGTACCCCTTCACTGTTACACTCCAGGCCGTGTCTACAATCCTCTGCCATTCAACTTTCCTGCATCAATCAGGATACAGGGGTGGGTCTTTCATTTTATTGGGTCTAGTAGTCCATTGGCCATATACCATGTGCTAGCTGACCAATCTTTCACCTCTTTCCTTTATTTACTTCTGTTTATCAAGTCAAGAGCGCATGACACATCATTACACAGAACCACCTTGGCGGCGCTATCGTTTGGTTGCATGTATTTGGCAAATCCCAACCTTAAATGAAACCTTCTACTGGCCTTCACATTAGTGTTCTTGATGTTTTCTTACTTCCAAGAACATCTGGAAAATTCACCCATCTCAGCTGTTCTGGTACCAAAGTAGCTGAGCACTACTGCAAAAGGTCAATAGGGCATCCAGGCTGTCACACGAAGTTCCTCACCACCAACTTCCACAAGGCTTCAGTGCTGCTAGGCAATCCTACTGCATTGGCATGCTCTCTCTGCAACTACTTTTCCCCAACATTTTGTACTTCCTTCAAATCTTGGACTATTGATTGTCTTCCAAGGCTGTGGCAACTCACAACCAATGATTTTGCCTGAAGGAGTTGTATTCATCCCATTCTTGCTTTCTTTTGACTGTAAGAGGAGCTTGCACTGTTCTGTTTTCTCAGAAATGTTACACCACTATGTCCCTCTTTCTTCTCCTCTAGATGTAATAATTTTTTCTCTCAATTTTATATTTCCCATGCACATTTAGCCTATTTTTCTATCAGGATTCCATAGAATATTCCTTTGCAAAAAGGTGCTCTCTGCTAAAGCAGTGAAAATCCCCTGTCCCTAAGTATGTAAAGCCCCAAATAAAGTCTCATAAAAGGAGTTGCTACACATACAATGAGAGCAACACAATGGTAATGAGCTGTTTGTCACACATATAATTGCATAAATTGTTTGGGATCACCAACACTTTCAGAAATTCTGAAGCCCACAGTATTATCAAATTCTAAACCATTCTACTCTTCCATGCTTCACAATTAGAGTTTTGCTAAAACTCTACAGGCAAGAAAAGTAGCAAAATTCTTTAGTGTTATTTTAATAACCACTAAATCTGACAGCGTGATTTTGTGTGACTAGGTCTAGATTGGGGGGAGAGAAGGGAGAGAAGAGGAAGCAACAAATGTCCCAGCTACAGCTTTTTTTTTTTTTTTAAGAACTAAAAATATTGCAGGATAAATACAGAACCCTAAGTAATACTTAAGAAGTAAGTTTGACAGCCTAGTGATACATTTTTATAACAAATTATTCTCGGAGGGAATTTGACATTCCCACTCAATATTCCCTTCATCTACCCTGAGCAAGCAGTTAAAAGACCAAGATCATTCCTTAATTCCCAGTAGCAGTCCTGACAGCTGTTTATATTAATTAAAGGTTTGGTCTCACAGGTCTGGAGGGGCGAGAAGAGATAGCCCAAGATGAGGAAAACCTTGCCAGCACATTCACCTGGGATACCCTTAACAAAGATGCCCGCCTCTTTCCCCGAGGGTACCACCTTGCCTCTTCTGCCTACAGCCCCGTGGTGTTACAGCAGGCTCTGCTACTGCTGCGGGGTTGCCTGCAACTCTAATGTGTTATTTAATTTTGTAACTACTATTAAGATCTCCACAACGTTTTTGTGAAGCGCTGGAATGAAAGATGCTTCATAAAATGAAGTTTATTATTAGTATTATTATAGCTCCCGGGCCTAAAATAAAGCAAAATTATAACCACACACACTTCAAAGGGAAAATCGGAAGCCACAAGCTTCTCAAACCCTGCCAAGCCGGCAGGGGCTGGGCGGGGGGCTGCGATCCCCCCAGCCTCCACCCGACCCGACGCCATCCTCTCTTCCAGCGCCAACCATTAACCCTGCCTGGTCGGGTCAGCGCTTGCTGCCCGGGCACCTCTCACCCGGCCTCAGCTTCTTGATGATGTAGAAGGTCCAGGGTCGCCCCCCCACCCCCCAGTTTTCTGAGGCTCGCTACAACCCCACAGGCTGTCCCACTCCCAGCCCCAGCCTCTCCGCCTGGCTTCTAATTCCCTCGCAGTTTCCTCCAGACCGGTTCCCTCTCATCTCCCTTGACTCCCCCCTCCCTCCTTTTAAAATCCAGCACGGAGCTGGTTCCTCCGCGGTCCCTCGGGTTGGGCGGCTGTCCCCTCTGTCCCCCGGTGCAGGCGCCAGCCCTACCCAGGTCTCCTGGGTCACTTTCCACGCAGCCCCGGGGTCCCGCTCGCGAGCTGCGGCGTCCGGGTCTCCCTCCTCGCGCCCTCGCCTGGGCCGCCCCTGGGACGCCCGGCTCCGCGGCCCGGCTCTCCTCTCCGCCCCCTTCTCCCCGCCAGAGACCCCGGCCACCTCCGCGCCTCCGCCCGGGCCTCCTCCTCCGGCCTCCCTGGAGCCCCGCCGCTCACCCGCGGACTCCCCGGTGTTGATCCAGTCCGGGTTGGCGATGCTGGCGATGGCGAAGATATCGGCGGCCAGAAAGAGACATCCTGAGATGATGGTCAGTTTATCCATCTCCCCGCCCCGCTCCCCCCACCCCCCGAGCCCCGGGCAGGCCGCGGCCTCACGCCTCCCGCCCCATGGGCCGCCGCCGGGGCCCGGAGTCCCCGCGCCGCCGCCGCCGCCTCGCGCCCCCTCGGCCCCGCGCGCCGCTCGCGCCCTCCGCGCGCCCGCCCGCCCGGGACCTGCAGCCGCCGCCCGCCCCGGAACTGCTCGGCACGCCCGCCCCTCACCCGGAAGAGAAACCGCGGCGCCGGCGGGGCCGGCCGGGCTCCCCGCGCCGCCGCGCCGCCGGGACCCGCGCCGACCCGGGCCCACCCGGCCCGCCACGCCGCCCTTTCGGAGCTCTTCCCCACCATGATGTGGTTGTCGTTGTTAAAGTCTGTTTGGGTACAGAACATACCCCCGATCCCGAAGCCTTTCCGCAGAGGATGCGGCAATTAGCGTGAGGGGGAGCCGCCAGCTGAATAGCGGGAGGCGGGCCCCGCACGGCCCTTGTCACCTGGTGCCACCACGCTCTGCTCCGTGGCCGCCCCGGTTTAGGAAACAGCTCTGGACACTACGCTACTATAGACAGCGTCAGGCGCTGTAGGTGCGGGAATGGACCGAGAGAGACGTTTCCTGCTCTTGCGAAGCGTGTGCTCTGGTGGGGGAAAGACAGAAGCACGTTTAAAACGTCTTTAAAGAAAATTTCAGGTGCTGATCCATGAATTTAAAGGGGGTCAGTGTGATGCGATTGGTGATAATGATGGTCAGGGAAGAATACATTTCCGCTAAGACCACTAGGAACGTAGAGACACCCCCCGACACACACACACACACACACACACACTGAAGATTCGATGCAAGACTATCCCAGATACACACACACACACACACACACACACACACACACACACACTGAAGATTCGATGCAAGACTATCCCAGATACAGGAAACAGAAATTCGATCTCCATTAGAGGAGGGGGCAGGGTAGAGATTGGCACATTCAAGGATCTGCAAAATGTCTTATGCGGCTAGAGGGTGGTATAGCAAGACGTAGGCAGAGGCCAGGGGCCTTGGGGTTCCTGATAAAGCCTTTGGATTTTGTTCCAAGGCCAAGGGGAAGACTCTGGGGGATTGTCAGCAGGACAGTGAGGTGATCTTACTTAATCTGGAAAGGTCCGAAGTGTAGATTGTAGGAGGGAGGGGCAAAAGCGATACTGGGACACCAATTAAGAGACAAAGTAGTTCAGAAGAGAGACATGGAGCCGAGTGTGGTGGTGACGCTTGTAATTCCAGTACTTGGGAGGCTGAGACCAGAGGATCCCGGTTCGTGGCCAGCCTCAGCTACTTAGTGAGGTCCTCCACAACTTAGTGAGACCCAGTTTCAAAATAAAGAATACAAAATGGGGCTGGGGGTGTAGCTTGGAGGTAGAATGCCCCTAGGTTCAATTCCCAGTACCGAAAAAAAAAAGAGACTTGTGGCTTTGGCTAGGGTAAAAGTAGTCAAGATGAAGAAAAAAGTGGGCAGGTTTGGGTATTTTGTAGATAGAGGGAAGGACTTGCTGATAATGGGGAAAGAATTGAAAGAAAAAAACGTAGGAATGACTCCCAAGTTTTTGGCCTGAGCAACCATGTGTTTGGTAATACTATTTACTAAATTGGGGTGTGGGGACAGTGTTAGGTTGGATGGGTCAACAGGAAAAATTATTTGCATAATTCATTAGCAATACAGATGATCTAGCCATCTAAAATTTTGCTATCTAGGGGAGGTTTTCTTTTCTTCCATGGCTGAATTCACCATTAACCCTGACTTTAAATCTAGCTTTCTCCCTTCATGCAGAGAACGGAGACATTGGTTTTCTCCTTAAATGCCACCTAGGTCATCTCTAGAAAGACCTAGAATAGTGACATCTGTCTCTATTTTTGGAATGCCTACATGTCCACAAAACTCAGCAGGTTTCAAGTTCCATCAAATCCAACAGCCTTGCAAGAAATGTGCAGTTATCCATGGCACATCATAGAGTGGGAGAAGGAAGGATTTGATTGCTAAAGACTTTTCTGTCCAAACACTGGTCTCTTGGGAGAAGCATTTTTTAATTATATAATTTATTTATCCTCTGCCACAGAAATTGACTATATGTATATAATGTGTGTGACAGAAATTGACAGCCCTATTTTATATTCTTTTTTTGAAACAGGGTCTCACTAAGCTGCAGAGGAACCTCACTAAGTAGCTGAGGCTGACCATGAACCTGCCATCCTCCTGTCTCAGCCTCTACTGGGTTTACAGGCATGCACCACCACACCGGCTTGGTGGTGTTTTTTAAGTACAAGAGCACTTAAAATTTTTGGCTTCTTGTCTGCTATTTTGATTGTCCACTAATAAAAGAGACCTTAACTCTACAGAACTAAATTCCTGAATACTATCCACTGATGTTCACTACTGGCCAGCTGATGAGAATCCTAGGGTGAAATGTTAATGTTAGAACAGCTTGCCACTATTTTAACTCCAATTGAGTGCAATAATGATGACTTGACTCTTTTGTTTAAAAAATACAAATATAAATTCTTCCTTTTACCCAAACTGTGCCTGGCAGTACTTCCTCCTGCATCTGTTCTTCCACAAAAGGTTTTAGATCTTCAGAGTAAAGCACAAAAACAACCAGTATTGAGTTAAAAGAATCTAGCACTTTTTTTTTTTTAAAGATTAGTGGCTGCACATCACTATAGACAATAGTTACTTATCCCATCCCTTCCTACCAACCAGGATAGGGGATGGGGTTCACAGGAGCCAAATATACTGTTTATAGATTTCCCATTAATTTGTATTAACTCTCTCCACTACATTCTTGCCTTCCAGCATAGCTAGTGATTCAGAGTCACAAGCCTCTGAGATTTCCAGGACAGAGCAGTTCCCTTCTCCGTATCTCAGGTCTAGATTTTAGTAGAGACAAATGCAGGGAGTTTGGGAGGAGTGGTATTGTTGGAGCACACGGAATGTAGAAGGATGTCCTAGATCCAGCCCTGCTACCATCTTGGCCTTGGGAAAGTCATGTCATGTCACCTCTTTCCTCCATCTGACCAAACAGACCCCAGAGCAACTATCTTGCTGATAGAAGTATCCTGTCCTCTCATCCACCCCTAAGCAAAACAGCTGGGGCTTTTCCATTCAGGGATGAGCTTAGGAGGCTCCTTATGGCAGAAAGTCCTGAGGGACCCAGAAAAACATAGAAGGCCCCAGGAGGGAGCTATAGTGGAAGCCCAAAGACATAAATAGCCATACTGTGGCTGTTAAAGGACCGTGAACATGGTGTGCTTTATTGTGATGGATGGTAGACTTCAGCCCGGAAGAGCCCGAATCCAGATGGGACCTCAGGGAGAGCTGTGGAAGGGACTGGGTCATCACTCTTCACTTTAAGGAGTGCCTTTGGCCTGACAGGGATAAACAACACACTTCCTCTCTGGGGGTCAAGTTTACCACATGGGCCAAGAGTGCGGTGGATGTGTATACCTGGGATTTTGAGGGTTAGAGAAGACAGAGCCAAATCCAGAGGTTAACAGCTTGCGCCCAGGGCTCCAGTCATGGTGTGTGTCATAGATTAGTTCCCCTAGAGCTGACTCAGAGACAAGAGGTTATCGATCAGTGTGTAGGAAGTTTATTAGGGAGTGCTCTCAGGATCAATCTCTGTGGGGGAAGGGAAAGAGGCAGGGTTGGGCGGGGGAGAAGCTGGGTGCAGTCACAGTAGACTTAGGGAGCTCTGAAGCTGGGATGGCCATTTTGAGTTGCTGAGTGAGGTAAAGGGGTTGACTTCACACTAGCACTGATGGGTCATTGGATGCTAGCTGCCCCCGCAGTGGGCGTGACCTTGAGAAGGCAGCCCTCTTCAGCCAAGGACATTTCCTCAAGGAGCCTGACAGCTGAGATCTGTCAACCTATAACCCTCCCAGTAGCTGGGGAATAATCCTTCCCCATTCCCCTGTGGAATGGCAGCCCCTGTGGAGCTGTGCAGATCATAGTCTTTTGCATTTGCTCTGAAATAATGATTGTGTGTGTGTGTTACTAGGGATTGAACCCAGGGGCAGTCTTCCTCTGAGCTATACCCTCAGCCCTATTTTATTTTTGTTTTGAAACACATTGCTGAGAGTCTCACTATGTTGCTGAACCTGGATGGCCTTGAACCTGTGATCTTCCTGTCTCAGCCTCCCAAATACTGGGATTACCACACACAATTTGTAATAACAGTGTTTAAATTCCTCATATATCTGTAAATAATCCCCAGGAAAATGGGTCATATGTATCCAGTGACTTGCATTTCCTAGCACATCACCCACACTTGGGCCATGGCCTACCCTGTTTTATGCAGTCAAAAGCATATCTTCATGCTTTAACACCCCCAGTTCTCAACTTTGACTTGCTTCAAGTCCCGGGAGCAGTCCCTTCAGGACCCTGGTTGGCATCTTTTCCTGTGGGAAACTTACTGGAGGAAGGTGAGTGGAACACCCATCCCTGTCACTGGTATAGCTCATCTCGAAATATAACTGACATCCTCCTTTCCCTCTTCTACCCACCAAGATTTCTCGAGGTTTCTCTTGCTTTCTTCCAGCACCTCTGATGTCCTAAGTGGTTCATCTGGTGTCATGGCCTTGACCTCCAGGCCTGAAGAGTTTTTTTTTTTTTTTTTTTTTTTGTGGTACTGGGGATTGAACTCAGAGCTACACCCCCAGTCCTATTTTTTATTCTTTATTTTGAAACAGGATCTTACTAAGTTGCAGAGGGCCTCACTAGAGCTGTCTCAGCCTCCCAAGTACTGGGATTACAAGCGTGGACCACCATGCCTGGCTCCTGAAGAGTTTAAGTCCCTGGTTGCCATGCACTTTTCGGGCTGCGGCTGCTATATTTGTCCATTTACTGTCAAAATAGCAGAAAGGAGCTCTATAAACATCCCAGTGGACCACCTGCGTACAAACACTGCTCCATCCCTATGTGTTGCAGCAGCCTTTTCCTTCCTGGCAATTACTGTGTGTGTGTGTGTGTGTGTGTGTGTGTGTGTGTGTGTGTGTGTGACTAGATTTGAACCTAGGGTTACTCTACCACTTAGCTACACTCTCAGCCCTTTTTATTTTGTATTTCAAGACAGGGTCTTGCTAAATTACCCAAGCTGACTTCAAACTTGTGGTCCTCCCATGTCAGTCTCCCAAGTACTGGGATGACAGGTGTGCCTGGCTCCTGGCGATTACTCTCGCCTGCTGATTCCTTAGCCTGAGGAACATCTGATACATGATACTTTCTGGGACATTTCCTTCTCCTGGTGTACCATCTCTTTTTTGGTCTTAGAGCTTCTCTGCTGCCCAGGATGGGTCACATTGGGTGATCCAGCTCCAAATCCTATCTTAGCCCCCACTCTTTCAGGTCACCTCTGGCACTAACCCTTGCCACTTGGGTTCTCCAGGAAACAGAGTTGCAGGGATTTTACTGGGGGAATGCTTTTAGGGTCCACATCTGTGGGCAAAGGGAAGGAAGCAGGACCAGAAGGAGAAGTCCTGCTGTGGTGCAGCCAGGATGGGGCCACAGTAGACCAGGTGGGGAACTCTGAGGCTGGGATGGCCCTGCACTGCGTCATAGAATGCCAGCTGCCTGGGAAAAAAGGATCTTAGGCAAGGGGCTCTTTCAGCCAGCAACGGGATGGTGGATATAATTATGTCCCTCAGCCCTAAGAGGGATCTGGGCAGCACAGCACAGACACCATGACAGTATCTTGCAATTCCACCAGTCAATGTGACCTTGGCGCCAGCTCTGAAGAGATTTTTCATCCTGGGGTGGAGGGAAGGCTGATGTGCTTTATTCCTTGTTGAATGCTCAACATTCCCTTACTGATGAGAACATGGAGGAAAAGGATGCATTTTAAGTGTATTTATTTGGTATCTAGTAGACCCCTCCCAGACTGTTTGGAAGAGGAAACAGGTGACCAACCTATCACAAGGAACCACAGGTAGGAGGTTCCTTGAGGTGGAAGATAGCCCTTTGTATGAGGCTCTGCCACACAGGATTTATTCAAGAAGAAATCTGCCCTGGCTTATTGTTTGGGAAGAGCCCGAGAAACAACAGAATAAGCTGAGATCTATCAGGTGTTCCCTAGAAATCTTGGCACAGTGTGTGACACCTGATAGGCATTTGAATACTTTGTTCAAGGGCTGAATGCTCTGGGGCAAAGTGCTTAGCCTCTCAGTTTCAGTGAGGGATCTACCATCTTATGTTGTTCTTCCTTCTCTTCTTCCTGGTAACTGAACCCAGAGGTGTTCTACCACTGAGCTACATCCTTGCCCCCCTTTAAATTTTTAAAAATTTTAATTGCAGAGGCTAGCTTCAAACTCACCATGTTCCTGCCTCAACCTTCTGAGTCCCTGGGATTATAGGTATGTGCCATGGTGCCTGTCTTACATTTTATTTCAATAATTTATATTTTTCTAAAATTGCCCATCTGTTTTATTAAATATAAGTTCTACTGTTGTGTCCCCAGCATCCCCATAAACTGCAGAGTGGCTTCCAGAGAATATTTGTAGTATGAGTGAATGTGTGTGTGGGAGGAAGGGTTATTTTGCAAAAAAGGAAGCATTAATCCTTCTCCTAATAGTGACTCATTGTTTTCAGGCCACCCTTGGCCTTGTCTCATCCAAAACATCCATGAAAAAGGGCAGTGGCAAAGCAGTTGGCGCTGTTGATGTAGCAATATTTAAAAATACCACCATTAGGAGCGCAGCGGGGATCCTCTGATCTTCTAGGTATTCTGTGATCTTCCTCCGCAGACTGCCTCACATCTTGGAACTCTCCTTTTTGCTTTCTCCCCTGTCCCCATCTCGATGCTTCCCCACCGATGAATGAAGAAGCCAGCGGGAGCCTGGCACTCTGCCTGTCCCCGCAGAAGTTTCATTCTTTCCACCCAAGCCTTCACACGTTGGAGTGCAATACCCACGCCACGTCTTCCAGGGTCCACTGAGGCCTCGTGGCCACCACACTGCTGCCCAGACTTCTGGGCGGCGGCCTCGCGGCGCCCCCTGGCGGTCAGGCTGAGGGACGACGCCCGAGGTCTTGGCGCGGCCCGCTGTCCAATAGTTTGAAAGTGACTGGCCCGCCACGCGCTGGAACCCGAGGATTCGAAATTGTTGGCAGTTAGAGGCACTCCGGCTTCGGCTGGAGGTCCTCTTGAGCCACTCCATGCTCCCGGGGCCATGGAAAAGTACTCATGGAAAAAAGAGAAAGGTAACTGGGGAGTGGGGAGAGTGGCACCCTGGGTTCCTATCACAGCATTCTTGGCCTGGGAGGTAACTTCCCACCATTGGTTATCAAGGTATACCGTACACACAGTAAGGGCTCCTTTTTAATGGTCAGCTAAAAAGTGTAGACCCACACTGAGCCACCACCACAATCACAGTGATCCACCCCTGCGCAGGTTACCCTGCAGCTGCCCCTTGGCCAGCAACCCCTTCCTCCTCCCTAGTTCCTCACATTCTCCTTTGTTTTCTAGAATTGTGCCTTTTCCATGGAAAATGTCATAAAAATGGAATCATGAATGGAGCTTTTTGAGTCTGGCTGCATTCACTTAACCCTGCTGTCTTTTGACACTGGGCTTTATAGATTACATCATAAGCTCATTTAATTTCCTAGCTGAGGTCAGAACCCAGACCCTGCATGGGATGACTTTCTCTGTACACTCAGGAGCCAGAGGCTGAAAGGAGGGCATGGCCCAGCCCTGATCACCAATCACATAATCCTAAAGATCTCTGAAGACTTCTTCTTTATACTGGGTTATTTTGTTTTCCAGCCAGGAAGCATCTGTGGTTTGTGGTTTGCTTTGAGGAAAGGGACATGAACCCCACTGGCTCTCCACAGCTGGGCGAGCCTGTCTCTCAGTAAAAACCCTGAAAACACCACACTCACAGGGACTTGCCAACGGCTGGGAAGTTGCAGTGTGTTACCCATCCTTATGGAAAGTGTTATATGTGGAATGCTAGAAAGGCATGCAGAAAACAGCTCTCCCCAGAAGTGTCCTGTGTACTGAGAAGGAGCCTTCTAGAACTTCCTTTGGGGAAATCACTTATTTTCCATCACTTCTTCACCCTCCACATTTCCTTGTGAAATTCGCTTCTATAGAAAGGTTTTTGGATTTCCCTCCCACATGCTTTTTTGGATCTCTACTGTCTGTCCCTACTATCACCACCACAACACACTTGGGTGACTCTGGTACCCTTTTCATTTCTCGGTTCCACTCTGAGCTCCATAATCCACACACCACCCAGCAGCCAGAGGGTTTGTTTGTTTAAAGAAAATCAGTTGTTTCCAGCCTAAATCACTTCTAAGTTTTTTCATTAAGGCAAACCTGAGCAGGAGCCCGTCCTGCCCTGCTCCTCCCTACCAGTCTCCCTCACAATTCCAGCAGTGTTTCCAGAATGCCTCAGAACCTTGGTACAGTTTGCTTTCTCCCCATCCTCCATACGCAAATACTTCCCATTGGTCCTTCCCACTAATTTCATATGTACCTTCTCAGGGAAGCCCGACCCACCTTTCCCAGGTGAGCTCTTGGCTCTGTCGTCCACCCTCAGAGCTTTCTGTCTTTTCCCTTCAAAGTGTGTGTTTCAGTTTGTTATCCATCTTATATCTACATAACTGACTGGTATCTGTCTCCTCCTCTAGGTTATAAGATCCATAAGGGTGAGAAACGCATCTGTTTGGCTCACCATGGTACACCCATGGCATAAGCACAATAAATATTTAAGTGAATGGATGATGATAATAAGTGCTATTGATTAAGCACTCATGATGTGCCAGGCATTATGCATAAGCCCTTTAACAGTCTCATTTAATTCTCGTAACACTTTTATAATCCTCATTTTACTGTCGAGGAAACTGAGGAATAGGGAGGTTATATAGCTGCCCCAGCAGCCTGGCTTTAGAACCCCCAGGGAGTACTGCCATGCCCCTGTCTTGATCAATGACTAAAATAAGTTCCCCTCTTTCTGTTAGAAAAACAAGTCAGCTTCAAGGTGAAGGCCTCTGTCCACAACTTGAGCAAAACGCGGCAGACCAAACTCACTGTGGGCAGCCTGGGCCTGGGCCTGGTCATCATCCAGCATGGGCCCTACCTCCAAATCACCCACCTCATCAAAAAGGGGGCTGCAGCCAAGGACGGGAAGCTCCAGCCAGGTGACTGGTTTCCCCATGTCTCCCTCCCCTCTGCCTTCAGAGACTCACACATTTTCAGTGTCACCAGAATAATACGATGACTCCAGCTGAGAACTTCCTATGGGTCAGCCAACTGCCCTCATGTATATAACTCTCACTATTGGATGTGTTAACTCATTTAATTCTTACAGTAGCCCCATAGGCATGAACTGTTATCGTCATCCGCCTTTTACAGGTGAGGAAACTGAGGCTCAGTGAGATTGAGTTCTTGTCCAGGTCACCTGCTTCTTGTAAGTAAATACACTGTCACTCAAAAGCTTATGCTTCTCTGTGCATAAAGATTTCTTTTTTCATAGGCAGTCTCAACCATCACTAGCATTTGGATGCATGATTTCATCATTTACCTCCCGACAACCCCAGAGGTAGATTCTGCATTAAATCACTATATAGACAAGGAAGCAGATATTTAGTAACTTGTCCACAGTCACACCGAGGAGCTGGGATTTGAACCCAAGGGCTTTACCAGTACTGCTCTGCTTCTCTCGTCTTTGGGTGAATGCATTTTCTATCTGGTCAAGACCGGCCTGCCTAGGCCTGGGGCTGTGCACACGAGGGGGGATCACAGTGGGATGGTGGAGTGGGGAGGAATAAACCTTTCAGATAGTGGCCTGAATCCAGGCCCAGGCTCTGCCACTTTCTAGTTCTGTGACCTTGGGCAAAGCCACCTAACCTCCCGGGCCTCAGTTACTTCATCTCTAAATTGGGAGAATCCCATCTTTGTCAGAGATTGCTAGGATTTGATGAAATAATATTCTTATGAATGTGCTTTGAAAACTCAAGTGTTCTAGAAATAGTGGTAATTATTTCTCTTCCATTATTCTGACTTAGATTTTCTAGACTTGTGTCTTTTTTTTTAAAATAATAAAATGGATCTGGGCATGTCATACACCTGTAATCCCAATATATGGGAGGCTGAGACAGGAGGATTGCAGGCTCAAGGCCAGCCTCAACAACTCAGCAACTTAGCAAGACTGTTTCACAATAAAAATTTAAAAAGGCTGGTAGTATAGCTTGGAGATAGTTCTATCTCTTGGGTTCAATCTCTAGTACTAATAAATAAATAAAAATAAAAAATAATTGAGATATAGGAGTCCCAGCAATCCTGGTTACCTATTAGAATCCCCTGAGCTCCATCTTCCTAGAGGTTCCAATTTAACTGGTGTGGGGTGGGGACTGGGCAGTTCTTCATGCTTCAAGTTATAAGCTCCTCAGATGGTCCTAATTTGCAGCTAGGGTTCAAAACAACAGATTAAAGAAGAAAGTGGATAAATGATACTATTATGAAACAGTTTACCTTACCTTAAAAGTCAAACCATTTTCTCCATGTATCACTACATAGTGCTGGGGAACAACTTTCCTGGAGTTCTGGACTTCCCAGAATGTGTTAGCTTCTTGTCACTGTGACAAATACCTGGGAAAAGAACTTATGGGGAGGAAAGTTCTCCTTGGGCTCATGATTTCAGAGGTTCAGTCCATGGCCGCTTGGCTGTTGCTTTGGGGCCGTGGTGAGGTAGCACAACCTGGTAGGAGTGTGTGGTGGAGGAAAAAGAGAGGGAGAGAGGAAGGGGGCAGGGTCCCATACCCCTTCAAGGCACACCTCCACTGACCTCACTTCCTTCTGCTTCCCAATAGCACTGCTGGTTGGGGATCAAGCCTTCAGCACTTCAGTGGGCCTTTGGGGGACACTTATCCAAACCATATTACAGACTAAAAGAACTTTGGGGCAGGTCCCGTGGGCTTTTCTGCTCTTCTTCAGCCTCTCTGGAGTCAGGTGACAAGTGCTGGTTCATAACCAGGTGAACACTCCAGGGCGCTATAGTAGGACAAGAGTGCGACTAGTTTCTGCCTGTGACACAGAATCTCACGGTGAGGCTATAGTTGGTGGGCCATTTGAGGTCAGAGGTAGTCTTGAATGTATCCAGGGCTTACCTATAGTACTGGCGTAGTTATGATATCTGTGCTTAATAAATGGACAGTAAATGAGTATTTGTCCCAGGCCTTGTACAGCATACATCCATATTTATTGTTTAACTTACTGTTTGCAACACTCTAGGAATATAGATAATGTAGAGGCTTAGCGAGATAAAGTTATTCAAGATACACAGCTAAGTATGTGGTCAGATCTGGGATTTGGACCCAAGTCTGACTAGAAAGCTTGTATCTTTCTAGGAAATTGCCTAATAACTAGAAGTGAGATTTCAATACAGAGGGAGTTCAGAGCCCCACCTATCTTCATGACAAGTCAGCCATTTCTCTTCAAAATCTAGGTTTCAGAATCTCTGTGATTCACTTTTGATGATTATGAGATTATGAGAGGCAATAGTTATAGGAACTTGCTATTCCTTTGACCCCATTGCCTCTCATCCATTTTTTTTTTTTTTTTTTTGGTGGCACTGGGGATTTGGGGATTGAACCCAGGGGCATTCTACCTCCGAGCTATACCCCAGCTCTATATTTTATTATTTATTTTGAAACAGGGTCTCACTAAGTTGCAGAGGGCCTAAGTAGCTGAGGCTGGCTGCGAACCTGGATCCTCCAGTCTCAGCCTCCCAAGTACTGGGATTATTTCATGTGCCACTACGCCCAGCTTACCCATGTGTTTTAGCATTCTCGCCTTTGGTGTTTCATGATAAACTAAATTTCCTTAGTTTAGACTCCGATATCCAAAGTCCTAAGAAATTAATATGGCTTTGACAGTATATGCTAGCCCAGGCACTGACCACTGCTCTCACTAGGCTTCTTCATTCAGTCAACATTGCCTGAGTTTCCGCTATATGTAGGCACCCTGCTAGGCACAGTGGTGCAGTGGGAGGCAGGGGACAAATAGATGTGGTCCCTAACCACATGGAACATAAGCAACTTACAGAGAAAAACAGCATCTATTTTTCAGTAGTGGCATGGCTATTGCAAAGTTGATTTAATGTAGGTGATGGAGATGAAGCTTATATAATGTCATTCTGCAGCCCATTACAACAGAAAAGATGTGTAATGAGGTTGGTGTTCATAAATACTAAACTGGCGTCTCTCTATGAAGGGCAGTGTTAATACCTATTGCCAGAATAATCACATTCATACACTGACACGTTTGGTTTACAGCCAGAACGGTCAGGGAATTAAGCTGTTTATTTTCTGCTCTCTTGATAAAGTTGCCCTTTTACAACATAATTAAGCAGAGTGCCAAGCCATAGCTTTCAGCTATAAACACTCCTTTTAACATTAGACAAGTAAGCTCATCCAGTTTTTTTTTTTTTGCCATTGTAATTAACCTCAATAGGATGAGCAGCTGTTTCATACTGCACAGCCTGCAGGTAGTGGGGAAACCTTTTTTTCTCCTTTATCCCCCACCCCTCCTTTCTGAAGTTAGCTTCAGACATGTAATTGATTGTTACCCCCAGCTACTTTTTAAGACCAAGTCAGAAGGGTTTTTCCCAGCCCTTCTAAGTATTCATTTTCTGAAATACTATACTAGGAACTTTTATTTCTGATAGGATCTAGCCCTATGGAATCTGTTCTTGGAGGCTTCTTTGTGATCAGTGTGATTTTGCCAACTGGGGTCTTGTATTAGAGAGGGGGCTTCTTTTTGACCTTTTCCTTCTTTAAGGCTGGACTTCAGCTGTCTTGGAATGAGGGTGATTGGGGGTTCTTAGCTTTCTACGCACAGAGAGGTGAACACATTGTTTGTAACTTCATCCAGGTCATTCAATCCATAAAGAGCAGGCTAATTATTCAGTGTTTCATATAGTATTATTTGCCCAACTTATTCTGCATGGGGCAGAAAATTAAAATGAAAGGCTTGATTTTTTTTTTTTTGCGCGGTACTGGGGATTGAACTCAGGGGCATTCTACCTCCGAGCTATACCCCCAACCCTATTTTTTATTCTTTATTTTGAAACCGAGTCTCACTAAGTTGCGGAGTGCCTTACTAGGTAGCTGAGGCTGGCCGCGAACCCCGATCCTCCGGTCTCAGCCTCCCGAATGCTGGGATTACAAGCGTGCGCCACCACGCCCGGCCTAGGCTTGATGTTTAATATAGCCTATTTTCTGTGGAGGACAATGGAAACTGCCTGGCAGGTATAATAGAAAGTAAGTAATATATCACTTAGTGTAAGTGATTATTTCTTTACTGGTAATAGCCATCCATTTTATTTGAAACAAATATATTTTAGGAATCCTAAAGGATGGTTCAGACTATAAATGATTTTGGCTTCTGTTACACCAAGAACTTCATAAATGTCTCAGAAACATGGGATAATATCCTCTCTTATACTGCTATTAAGAAACATCTTGCAAGCATTTTTCATTGTGCAAAGGATACTCATGTCAGAGATGAATGTTTTTAATAAAGACTGGTACCTGGTTTTGGTCCTAAGTGAACCAACAATCTGAACCCATACAATGAAATCCTTTGCATTAAAGCCAGAAATCAATATTGTCCTTTCCAACTCATTATATTAATTTTACTGATAATATTTTTCCTCCTTCAGGTGATGTTCTGATTAGTGTTGGCTATGCCAATGTGTTAGGATATACTCTTCGAGAATTTCTAAAGCTTTTGCAACATATCACCGTAGGAACAGTGCTACAAATCAAAGTTTACCGAGATTTTATTGACATACCCAAAGAATGGCAAGAAATATATGACTTAATCCCCGAGACCAAATTCCCAGTAACACAGTAAGTAGCTCATTTTAGGAACTCTTTGTTAACAATACAGAACCCCAGAGCCTGTGAAACATAGGGTCCTGATTTAATATGAGAATTACTGCATAGTAAGGAGGGATTAATGACACTTCCAGAATAATTTAGTGACTTTCTGCAGGACCCCATATGAAGCAGCATGATAAACACATCTCCTAGTTAAAAAACAATAACCAGCCAGGTGTGGTGCTGCACACCTATAATCCAGTATTGGGAAGCTGAGACAAAGGCATCACATGTCCTTAGCTAGCCTTTGCAACCTTGTAAAGCCTTTAGTGAGACCATTTCCAAATAAAAAATAAAATGGGGGGGGGGGGGCTATAGCTCAGTGATAGAATGCCTCTGGGTTCAATTCCCAGTAACATACACACAAAACAAATAAAAAACACCCAGCAGTCATTGATGGAAACTCCATCTGAAACCTACCTGCACCTTGCCCCTCTTGGAGTTAGCCCTTAAAACATGTGCTGGGAATCCTGTTCCTTCTCCATCTTGCATCATCAGCTTCTTTCTCTTGTGATTACAGTAACATTTAAGCATCTCCTGCCACTGCAAACCCTCCCACTCCTCTCCCCTCCACCGGCTTCCCCTCCCAAGTAGTTGAAAGAGCTGCACCAGATATCTCTGATTCCTCAGGAGATGCACTTCCCAGGAACTCCTCAGCCCACTTTCTAGTCTTTGTTTTAAAATTAACAACACTTACTCATTGCTTACTGTGTTGTGGCCACTGCAACAAGGACTTAAAGCATTATGTCATTTAACCCTCTTGCCAACCTTTCCTTACTTTACAGATGAGAAAACTGAGGCTCAGGGCAGTGTGTGTAAACTGCCAGGGGCCACAGAGCTGCGAGGCACAGGTCTGTCTCTAGAGCAGCAATGTCAGTGAGACCTTTCTGCAGTGGTGGAAATGTCCTGCATCTGAATTGTCCCATATGCCAGCCACTAGCCAATATGTGGCTATTACGCACTCAAATATGGGGACTGTGACTGAGGAATTTTAAGTTTAAATCAAATTCATTCAGCCACACTTAGCTGGCGGCCCCTGTATTAGAGAGTGCAATACTGTATCCTCAACCATTTGCTTATAGAAATGCTACGTTCCAAGGTTCCAAGCATTTTCATTACACAGAAAACTAGCAAAGATAAATTCAACTTAAGTGTGAAGCTAAACCTCACAAACATAAGGAATAATACCAGCACATTCTTTTTTTTTGTACTGGGGATTGAACTCAAGGGTACTCTAACTCTGACCTACACTCTCAGACCTTTTTATTTTGAAAAAGGGCCTAGCTAAGTTGCTGAGGCAGGCCTCAAACTTGTGATCCTTGTTGTCTTAGCCTCCCAAGTACTGGGATTAGAGGCATGTGCCACAGCACCTAACTTTGAATTCCTTTCTTAATTGAGCAAAGTACTTATAATTAAGGTGCTGCAGGAAACTCGGTCCCCAGAAGTAAGAGATAGTGGCTAGAGAGAGGAAAGCAGTTACTTTATTCACTAGTGAAGGCTCAGTAAGCAAAGCTTTGGGTCTGAGCCCCAAACTCAGAACAGGCAAGTTCTTTTATAGATTTGGTTACCTAGTTCTAGAAGGGAGGGTAAGTGTGAGACTTGTTTTTCTTAGTGTTAAGTATGATGCAGAAGAACAGCCATTAATTAATATATTTTTCTTTCCACCAGTCCTATGTCTTATCTTGTAGGCTGTCTAGGGAGACACAGTTTTGTTTATATCCAAGAGAGCCTGTGAAGATGATTCTTTTAGTTTTAAGAACAAAGCCAGGTTACTGTTTCAAAGGGATTTAAGTTACTTATGTGGAAGGCACCAGAGAAGGGGCAGAAGGAGAAGGAAAAGGATTCACAGTTAGTGTCCACTGGAGAGGGACAATCCATGTAATGTGCTGGGTAGGCCTACTGGTATTAAAATGACTTTCAGCCAACACTGACCTCAGCTGGCTGTGGTTTTATTGTATAATGCTAATTTAATAATAGTCTAGCCCTGCTACCTGTCTTTTGTGGTTCCCTAATACAGTTATCAACAATAGCTCTTGCAATTTCAATGAAAGTAACTTGGATATTTTCCCCCTGAAATTGTTTTAGTTCTGAGATATGAATCTCTTTGCATGGCCTTAAATCAAGGATAAAGAAAATCACACCATTTAAGACTATTGGCTCTGGCTCTCAGTAAAAATGACTCAGTACTAACTGCATATTACTAGAAGAGATTAACGTTAGGGTAAAGCTCCTTGAATTCTTGGAATTAAACTAAAAACTAGGCAGATTGGCAAGGGTATTAAGTGATAACACTAGCAAATCTGACAGGTTTGGGGATGGGGAAGAGGCTGGTTTTGTCTTAGCAGGACAAAATGTGCCAGAGGATTGTCATCTCACAGATCCAGTTTTGGAACTGCTGGGCAACAGCACCAGGATGAGGCAGAGTGGGTGACACTGCTTGTTTTGCAAAGATAGCAAACACACTACTGTAGGCATCAGAGAAGTCCAAGGGGACAGCAAGCATGAGCCAAACTCTAACAAAGCTGGGACAAACTTAAAAAAACAAAACAAAACAAAACACCAAAATACAAACAAACAAACAAAAAAACCCTGAAGCTTTTGTATGGCAACAGAGGTGGAATAGTGAACGAACAGACATATGGATAGAAGGTTGCTCTACAATACATATCTGAAAACCCCAACAGGAGGCAGAGAAGGATGCTCTGTGTACCAGTGTCAAGAGAAAAAGACTTCAAGTCTTAATACTAATGATTCGCATGTTGGGGATGCTGAGGCTCTTTCCTGACTCCCCTGGAAATCAGTGATTTTTTCTGTCATTGCCATATGACCCATGAGAAAAGAGTTCTCAGGAGATGGACAGGTTGAATTTATCACTCTCAGTGAAGTGAAATTAACTCATCCTATAAGGCCTTCTAATATTCTGGGCAGTAGTTTAACTTAAGCCCCTCCAGTTTTTTTTCTTTTTTTTTTTTTCTTTTGTGGAATTGGGACAGAACCCAGGGGCATTCTTCCTCTGAGCTACATTCCCAGCCCTATTTTTTATTCTTTATTTTGAAACAGGGTCTCATTAAGTTGCGGAAGGCCTCACCAAGTAGCTGAAGCTGGCCGCAAACTTGTGATCTTCCTGTCTCAGCCTCCAAGTACTGGGATTACAAGTGTGTGCCACCACGCCTGGCCCACTCAAGGTTTTTTAAAGCAGTATGAAATAAGCCTGGTGTGGTGCATACCTGTAATCCCAGTACTTGGGAGGCTGAGACAAGAAGATTCTAAGTTTGAGGCCAGCATGAGCAACTTAGTAAGACCCTATCTTGAAGTAAAAGATAAAAGGGGGTGGGGATATAGCTCAGAGGTAGAATGCTCCCCAGTTCGAAGTCCAATGCCCCCTCCCCCCCAAAAAGTGTGAAATAATTTGAATCAGGATTTATGTTTGAGAATGGAAAAAAAAAAAAAAATCTGCCAGGTGTGATGGTGCAAACCTGTAATCCCAGTACTTGGGGAAGCTGAGACAGGAGGATTGCAGGTTTGAGGCCAGCTTCAGCACCTTAGTGAGCCTATTTAAAAGTAAAAATTAAAAAGGCAGAATGCCAATGCCTAGGGTTCAATTCCTAGTACCAATAAATAACTAAATTAAATAGGTAGTTAAATAAAATAAAGGTAGTTTTATAAAGAAAAATTTGATGACACAGAAGGTAGTGCTAAAGCTAATATGTATCTTTTCTTTTATAAGCTAAAGCAGGTTGTAAGACTTCTCATAGGGGACTATAAATGTTCAAACATTAAGAACCCATTTCATTCAATATTCTTTCCATTTCAGTACACCAAAGAAAACTGAGCAGGCAAAAGATGAACCTTTCACAAGCAGTGATGACAATGAAGACGTAGTTTTAGATAAAAGACTTAAATATTATAGATATCCACGGTCAACTGGGCATCACCCTGCAATGAGACCAGTATCTATCTCCCGAGAATGGCATGGATATAAAAAGAAGAACCATACTATAAGAGTCGGAAAAGACATTAACTGTGATGTAATGATTCACAGAGACCACAAGAAAGAAGCAAGACCCCCATCCCCTTACTGGACAATGGTGAAGCACGACAAGGAAAGCTCCTCCTCCTCAGCCTCTTCTACCTCGGATGCGTTTTGGCTGGAGGACTGTGCCCAAGTTGAGAAGGGCAAAGGTCAATCGGTATCAAAGGTTGGTTAGGCAGTGCTTTACAAATCTGTGGCCATATAAGTGTTTACCTTTGAAACATCTAATTTTTGTGCCTCACCATGTACAGGTTTGCAGGAATTCTTACAGGAGTATGTGCAGACTTATCAAGTCTTTTCCATGACTGTGGAAAAGTCTTTATGGACTTTCTTCAGTGTGACAAAGATTTCCCTGGGTCTCCCAGGCCTCACAAATCTTGTTCTCAAAATAGCAAATCATTTAGGTCATTAAGACCCTCCTTTCTGAGACGACTTTCCCAACTTTTAGAAACTGCAGTAGAGGAAGCCAATATGCCTGAATATAGTAGAAAACTTCACTTTTTAAGGTAAACATCACATTTCTCTTTAGATCTTTTGTTTATGGTCTAGCATGCCTCCCTCCTTTACAGCCTTACTTTTACTTTGAATGTTGGGCTGTCATTATTGGAAAGAAACAGACCAAAACAGATGAAGGGAAATAGAGAAAAACAAAACTGTCACAATGAAGACAAGCCACATATAAAGTGAAGTAGAAGGCATACAGGATATGCTCATGTTTTTCAGAAATGATTTCATTGAAAAAAGGCAAAAAGGGGGTTAAACTGATGTTACCCCAAATGACAGATTTTAAGCTTGTTATTTAAAAAAAAACCACAAATAATAATCTGGAAAATTTTACCCTAGTAGCTGTTTAGCCTTAAATCTAATAGTTTCTGAGGTAATAAGGTTCATGTACTCAATTACTAGATTCCTGTCTCCTTTAAAGCATCTAAAACAAAGATCTCAGCATAAAATAAATACTGCTAAGAAAAATCCAAGAAAAACATTTTAAGCAGAATGTTTTATTGACTCTAGGTCAGCTGGGAGTAATTACCTGCATTTATGTTTTAAGATATTTTACCTTGTTGAGAAAAAAAGATAAATTATTAGACACTTTCTGACTTTCATGTTTGTTGCTCTGGGCTGAAAAAATGTCCAGCTCTCTTCTCTGCAGTATGTGCTTTGGCATTACAACTCATCAACAAAAGGTGTATGCCCCAAATTTCCACTTGCTGACATTGACTTCTGACTGGAAACAAACTTCTTTGCAGCCTTTAAACAAACAAACAAACAAAAGACAGAAAGTTAAAAGACATACAATGTAACATCAAGTAGATAAACTGATTTATTTTGTTATTTCAAGAGTTTATGGACAGGACATTCGAAGCCAGAAATTCTATAAGAGTTAATTCTATGGAAATTAACTAGGAGTTAGCTGGTGTTTTATTTTGTGATAATGTGTGAGGGAAAGCTCTGATGTTCTTTTTTGTTTTTGGTACTGGGGATTGAACCCAGGGGCATTCTACCTCTGAGATACAGCCTCAGTCCTATTTTATTTTTCTTATTTTGGGATAGTCTCGTTGAGTTGCTGAGGCTGGCCTCGATCTTTCCATCTCAGTCTCCCAAGTCCTGGAATTACAGGCATGCGCCACCATATATTCTTTTGAATATGGCCTTGATCATATATGTATGTGATTGAGCAAAAATTGTGCCCTAGATAAGAAGGTGGCTGCTGAAAGTGGGACAGGAAAAATCTCACTGACACTACAAAACAAGGCAGAGTGGCTTCAGGCAGGGCTGTACTTGCTTCTATATTCCAAAGGTCGGGGTCAATCAAAATATACTGATTACTATCTATCTAATCTAATCTATCTATCTATCTATCTAGTTACTGGGCATTGAATCCAGGGGTAGTCTATGTCTGAGGAACACCCCCAGCCCGAATTTATTTTTTATTTTGGAAGTTGCTGAGGGCCAAAGTTGCTGAGGCTAGCCACGAACCTGTGATCCTCTTGTCTCAGCCTCCCAAGTACTGGGATTACAAGCATGGGCCACCACGCCTGGCTCTGATAGACTTTAAAGTCAAAATGTATGTCCTAGTCTTCTTGATGTCACCACTTCGAGTTCAAAGGCTTGTTGTTTAGGTTAAGTGTAATACCATAAGCAGGTTGGGTAGAGCAGCAGCCCCCATGTTCTCTCAGGCCAGCTCTTGCTAATGGAGGAGAGATGGGTGTGAAGGCAACTGGGTTGGGACTCACATGTTTATGGTATGTTAAGATGAGGTCAGCTATTTAGAAGAGCGTGTACTGATGAACTTAGGGGCCAGCTCTTTTTTTTTATCCTATTGTCCCTATCTAAAGTAGACATGCTGGTGAGAAGATGGTTGAGACATCTACAATGAAAAAAGAGTTGGCATTTTTAATGTGAAAAGGACTGGAAAACCCCAACTTTATATTTATTCACATGTTTATTAGGCATAGGGGGAAATACAAAGAAGTATGAGTCAGGTGAGGTGGTATACACCTATAATCCCAGCACTAGGGAGGCTGAGCAGGAGGATCACAGGTTCAAGGGCAGCCTCAGCAAGTAGTGAGACCATTTCAAAAAAAAAAATTAAAAAACAGGGCTGGAGGTACAGTTTAGAGGTAGACTGCCTTCAGGTTTAATCCCTACTTAAAAAAAAACAGTCTGAAACATAGTCTTGTAGGGAACAATAATATATGTACAAAAAGAGCAAAGAAAATCTTGCCGGGCATGGTAGTGCATGCCTGTAATCCCAATACTTGGAAGGTTGAGACAGGAGGATCGCAGGTTCAAGGATGCCTTAGCAGGTAGTGAGACTCTTAAATCAATCTAGCGAGACCCTATTTCAAAATAAAAATAAAATAGGGTTGGAGGTGTAGCTTGGAGGTAGAATGCCCTCAGTTCAATCCCCAGTACCACACACACACACACAAAAAGTAAAAATGCTGGATGGAGTTTATATGGGGGGGCGGGTCAAGAAGAAAAATAGCAACTAACTACTTTTTAGGTAGAATCATATGAAATTGCCAGTATTTGACTTTTTGACCTAAAGAATATAAAATGGTTTAACCTTATGGTAATTTATTTGAATGAGGAAGATACATACTCCCCGAGTTAACAGGGAAGCTATTTGCAGATCTGATAAAAGCCCTCCTGCTTCCATATTAGGTAGAAGCACCAAACAGCATGAGAACAACATACAGAGCCCACAGAAGCTTATGTACTCATTCTGAAATGGGATCATTAAGCCTCTAACGTTAAATTGTAAGATTTCATTTGCTTACATTTACGACATCAGCATTAGCCACCGAGTCAATTTGCTGCAGGACAGTGGACGGTGGTACATAGGAACCAGCAACGAGAGCCTGGGATCCGACTTCGTCCAGGAAACCTTCAGAAGTCTCCACTGACATTAGGTATCCGGCTTTCAGCTTGTTCCTGTCCAATCAATAAAAGGCAGGAGTCAGTTTTATAGAGCAAGGCAACTTTAAAGTGTCTACCTCAAACTCTGCAACATACTTTTGATAAATAGGCAAATTAATAGCTAAAGGCCTGTTCTATTTTTTTAGTTCACTAAACATTTTACTTGTATTACTATTGGAAAGCTGTCAATACAAAACTATTGAAAACTCACAAAATGCTTTTTTATTTTGACCAAAACTCAGACCTAGGTTACACTATTTTAATGGGAAATAACTCCTGCCTTATGATACATTTTTAGTGATAATTTCAGACAAAAATGAAAGAAAGGTATCTACACATGTGGGCACTTAAGGCACTGCCCAAGTAGAAAGTTGTGTGCTGATTACATTTTATATGTGTATCTCCATTGGGATTTGTCTCAATGACAAAAGGCATTATGGAGAAGGTAGGTGGGGAAGGATGGTATAGGTCTTGAGTGTCCCAGTAGCTTAAGTATGGGAATGAAAGAACTAATTTGAAATAAAGACAAAACCCAATTCACAATTCTCCCAGAAAGAAACAATTTCTTATAAACATGGCATTCAATAAGGCATTGGAGTTATTTAAACCCCAAATAAACTATCATCCTTTGGCACTTTTTTTTTTTTTTTTGCGGTACTGGGGATTGAACTCAGGGACATTCTACCTCCGAGCTACAACCCCAGCTCTATTTTTTATTCTTTATTTTGAAACAGGGTCTTACTATATTGCAGAGGGCCTCACTAAGTTGCCGATGCTGGGTTTGAACCTGCGATCCTCCTGTCTCCAAGTACTGGGATTACAAGCGTGTGCCACCATGCCTGGCTATCCTTTGGCACTTTACAGCAAGACTTCCAGTTGAACAATTACAATTCTACCAAATTGTCAGCTAAATTAAAAAAGAATTTTAACTGCAACAAACTTTACCAAGAGGTTAATAGTTTTCCTCTTCAACATTGACACCTCAGTTTCCCTCTTTCACTATAGAAAAACTAAGAACCTTACAAGAAAAAATATCAATCCCATCAAAATGGCAGAAAACATATCTTGACATCAATAACCAACATTTCATTTTTGACATATTGCCATACCTTATCAGAACTGTGCTACAGTTATTAAGAAAATAAAATTTCTTAATACAGGGTCGCTCTTAAGTTGATAAGAATCTCACTAACTTGCCGAGGCTATACTTGAACCTCCCAAGTACTGAGATTACAGGCCTGCATCATCACACCCAGCTAGAATTTTTAAAAGTAAATCCAATGCTTCAATTTATTCTTATCATACTTTGTTTCTTTTGCAATTAGGTAGAACTGCATTCTGTCATCCCTTGGTTCCATATATACATTTAATAAACTGTGTTGTACTTATTCAAGAGATGCAATTTTGTAGTGTACTCAGCATAGCAAAACTAACAATGGGAATGGGAACAGAAATGAGTAAAAGATGTCCTATCCTGGGTTGTAATTTGCTCTGTTGTATTTCCCTGTGGGCAATACTAAGCAATCATACTGAGTTGCAGGTTTACATTTTGAATTGTCCTAAGTAGATGGAGTCAACTGTTATATAAAAAAAATACAAGTTGATTTCCAACTTTTTTCAAAGTTCTTCTCTTATGGTTAAAGAAACTCCCTGAAACATCAATGCATTAAGGTTTGTTGTTAACCCTCACAATTCAAATGGCAGTCTAGTATTTGTCTTTTTTTTTTAAAAAAAATGAGCTTTTATTGTTGCATTATAGTTTCACATCATAATGTAAATCATGTTGACAATGACATACATGCACACAGCCCTTGGTGCTCCCCACTACCGCCAAATATTTGTTTAAAAAACAAAATGAAATCAAGAACTTAGTTAAGAATTTACAAGAAAAGTATAGTTGTCCCTTGGCACCTATGGGGCATTGATACTCAAGCCCTTATTTAAAACATGGCCCAGTATTTGCATATAACCCATTCACAACCTCCTATATCCTTTAAATTATTTCTAGATTACTATTTACTTCATACTGTGTAAACAGTTGGTATACTGTATTGTTTATGGAGTGACAAGAAAAAAATCTGCACATACTCTATAGATGCATTACCCTTCCCCAAGTATTATTTATATTTTGTATCCAGAAATGGTTGAATCCACCAATGCAGAACCTCTAGATACAAAGGGTCAACTCTAATATAAAACACATATGTTTTAAGCTAAAGATGTTTGTTATAGTTTATAATTTTCGACTGTAGAAAAAGTCCAGAAGCCAGGCGTGGTGGCACATGCTTGTAATCCCAGCATTCGGGAGGCTGAGACCGGAGAATCCGGGTTCGCGGCCAGCCTCAGCTACCTAGTGAGGCACTCTGCAACTTAGTGAGACTCGGTTTCAAAATAAAGAATAAAAAATAGG
>PVLC010009475.1:0-53932 GCA_004027655.1 Graphiurus murinus
CTTACAAGATCACATCAAAGTCAATCACTAAACTGACTAGGAGATAGGGGGAGGATGGGTGGGAATTGGGGAAGGGTTAATGAGAAATATGTGCATGGATGTCTTTACCTGTACTAGCTTGTACCCAACAAAAATGTGTGATTAACCCTGTTGTACCCAAGAAATGTATAAAAATCCATGCTAAAAAAAAAAAAAAAAATTAAAAAAAAAAAAAAAGAGTTGTAGTAGCCAGGTGTGGTGGTGCAGCCTATAATCCCAGTACTTGGGAGGCTGAGGCAGGAGGATTGCAGGTTCAAGACCAGACTCATCAACTTAGCGAGGCCCTCTGCAACTTATTGAGACCCTGTTTCAAACTAAAATATAAAATAGGGCTGGGGATTGTAGGTCATAGGTAGAATGCCCCTGGTTCAATCCCCAGTACCTTCCTCCACCCTCACACACACATTGTAGTCGAATGATTTTCAGGACCTAGTGTTAGATTACCTGACATGCAGTAATTACGAGTTCTTTTACATTCTATGTATAAACATGTAGATTTTACACTTTATGTCTAAACCTGTAAGTTTTGGTATATGGTATTACCAAAACAGACAAACAAAACAAAACAAACAGGCAGTTTTGTAGTTGGCCTTAAAGCTAGCTCTGTGATGTCATTAAAGGAAAGGAAATGCAAAGCAGAGGCAGGTACATTTAGAAATGTGCAAGGCATCTAGTTCTTTAAGATGGTTCCCCAGTCTATGGGGAGTTACTCACTTTCTTGGCAGGCTGGTTTTGAAGGGGTATAGATGACGTGTATATTTAGAAACAATAAATCTTTTCACCAACAGCTTCCCCAAACCTAGTAGACTGATATGATTCACAAATTCATGATAGAAATAGTCTAATAAGGCATGAAACATGCTACCCTCTACATGATATGACTGAAAGAGTATGGCCTTTCCACTGAGCTGTCTTTAAATATCAGGCACTTTTTCTTGGAATACCAATCAGCTGCTTTCTATTGGAAATGCACATTGCTATCAGTTCAGTTCTGCCTTTTCAACTCCCACACTTCATTTCTAATTATTATCAAATAGCACTCTTATTTATAAAGGGTTCAATAAAATGTACCTTGAAAGAAATCTTTTAAGATTTTAAGATTTGATTTTAATGTGAGGAAATTGTCTTTGTAAGATGTGTAATAAGGCACCATTAATTAGAACCTTACCAAATGATATTTTGGCCTAAATTTTATTCTTGCATTAGTTATAAAAGGAAAGTTTACTACAAAAATTGATAAAAAGGTGGCAGAGGGCCTGAAGAACCAATTTAAGAGGACAGATTATTTTGATATACTTGAGTAATACCAATTTGGAAAAAAATACCCCAATATGCCATCTAGTAGGTGCTTATTTAGTAAAACAGACACAACTGGCTGTTTATCAATATATTGTTAGTATAGTTTGGCACTTTGTCCACTTGGCAATAATTGCAATGAATTTGCTTTAAATATTCAATATTTCCACCTCGTTAGCCCAAATTGCTAAGATTTTGCTGTATGTAGTCATTTTTAGGGGAAATGTTTTCTGTAAAGTTTTCTGCTTTGCTTACACTGTTGAATATTCTCCTTAGTGGAAAATGGCTGCTGAGCATGCAAAAGGAATACAAAAGACTTCAGCAGGAAGACACTGTGATGGTTTGAAATTCCTCATTCCTGCAAAATCCTCAAATTAGGCTTATGAAGGCAATTCGATTTAGCAAACAGCTAATTGGACAAAGCAAAAGCTTATTGGCAGGCCTGGAATCGGGACTATGCTTATTTCCACATTCTCTTAGTAGCAGCATGTTTTCAGTGTACCAGGTGATGCTCTCCATGTGTCTTTGAACCTGCCCTCGAGGAGAGCCCTTATATCTGGTGCAGCACCTTGGACAATGCTCCCATGAGGCTCTATCAGCCCTGAGAGTGGGGCCTGGCCTGCTAGCTAGCTATTCTTCCTGGTCCATCTACACAAAAGGGACCAAATCTGAAATCAAATGCATTTACAAACCTTTGACTTACTGTACATTAACTAAGGATCAAAATATCTTATAATTCTCTTGTAGTACATATTACAATCAGTGGGAAAAGTTAGTGCCTTAATCAGTTGAGACTTTATTTGTGGTGGTATGTGATGGGCTTAGAGTTTGAGGACATCCATGTATGATTTTGTTTTTTCTCTTTTATCTGTTTATTATTCTTTTCCTGTTTTGGGCTATTTATCTAATTACAATTGGAATTCCTTGCCTGCCCAAATGGTGTTGGTTCAGCTTTAGGACTCATCAGAAATTTCATCATTGCTTGAACAGATTTTTCTCTTTGCAGCTGGAACTGTACGACAAAGCTATATGGTACCACCAACACTCTGGAGGAAATGCAAGGTCTTTATGATGTAAAAGGAGTAACTTATTAAAGAGAGCTCTAGTGGAGCTATTGTAATGAGCAGAAGATTCCTCTGGAGGTCTTCTGCTTGTCTGAAGACATCAGGAAAAATTTTTCTAACAAGGAGAAGTTTAAAATCTCCTGTGGAGGTATGCTATTAGGACACAGAATTTTTATTTTTCTCTACCTGACTTAATCAGCAATACCTATGACTGTTTATTCAGTAAAATGAAACACACCACCCAGAAAATCTCTCATGTTAGGCCTCTTGCTTTGGGTCTCTGTGGGGACATTTCAAGATTTGAAACAATTCTCCAGCTATTTAGCAGGTGGAACAAGTAGAAATCATGGTGCTTTTTGCTGTCCTGAATATGAAGAAAACATATTGATTTATTGCGCTAAAAATACCAAATTATAAAAGTTGGCATAAGTCAAGTGGAATCTGAGAATAAACTGTGATATATAGCCTGTATATGTAGCAGTAAAAAGCCTGCATTTTATAGGAGGAGTGAGTCTGATTGTTTTTTCATTTTTTTTTTTAGATCAAGCACAGCATGCTGAATATAGTTGATCATCAAGTATTATCCATTTCAATATCACAAAGAATAAATTTCTAATGTTCTCACTAAAAAAATGTTAAATATTTGAGGTGATAGATATGCTACTTAATGTCATCACACCACATTGTATTGCAAAATTGTAACATTACTCTATACACTGTTGGACTATAACTTGCCAATATTTAATAATAAATAAAATTTTAATATTAAAATTATGACTGAGAATTTCAATTTATTAGCTTAGGTTGAATCTGAAATATCAGTTGTCTCATGGGGTATAAGTTGACAGTCACTGGTACAAAACTATATAAGCTGTGACACACTGTAGGAATATCTTTATAAAATTAATTATAGTACAGTGATTCTGTCATGGAGTATAGTCTTCAGAGAGTTTACTCTGATCATTATCTCAGAGTTGAGGTACAGGGAGGTAAAAAGTCAGATTCCCTATGTTGACTTCATTCATGGCTTTAGGGAGAAGTGACTGATCTTTGGACCAGAGACCCCCTCCAGCGTCACTGCACAGTGGTGAGGAGCTGCCTGCCTGTATGTCTTGGTGTCATGCCTGCCTCATGCTTAGAGAACCGGATCCCTGCTAATTCAGATGGAAGAGATGATTACCCAGGCTGTTGCTTGAGAAGCAATATATAACCAACACTGCAGGGGAAAGGGCTATTTATTTAGAAAAGTTCACCATCAAATCACTGGACAGGATAAACAACTCATAGAGAAAACCAACACTTCTTACAATAAAGGGGAATCCATTGTGATTTGCTGATTTTTCTCTAGGCACTCAATGTAATGCTGCACAAAACTGTCCTAAATATCTTCCACTCAATTAGCAAAATATGAGTGTGAAAAATCCATTGTTTTGTTGTTACACCTTTTCCAACATTTTTTCTGAATTATATTTAATCATGATAGACTGCATCTGTGTTAGCAAGGCACCCAAGTTAGTTAATTTCTCTGGGTAGAATTATGAGCCATATGGTTTATGTTAATCATAGCAACACTATGCAATTTGATCACTTTTGAGCAGATTGATATATTTTCAACTAAAAGAGAAAGTTGTGAGAATTTGTAGTCATTTTCGAAGCAGCAGCAGCTTTTAGTACAGAGGCCACACAAGTTTTCTAATCGTATTTTATTTAATTTCTTTTCTAGTCTGATTCTGCTTAGAGGTTCAGATAAAATTGTGATTCTTCTATGTCTTGATTCTATTAATGTATTCCTTGTCTCTCTCTGGTAAGACAGCAATTGCCAGTAAATTGATTGTTACAATGTTGAAGCAGAATAGCATTAGGGTTCTTAGAGGTGGCTATTATTACTGAGTTTCCAGATGGTTGAAATTTAAAAAAATATATACTCAACCTTGCTTCAGAAATATATTTTCACAAGGGTGTAGAAATCCAATGGAGAAGCAAATTTTTCCAAGTACCCTCAGATGTACATAAAACAGCTTCCTTTCAGCAGGGGACATGTAAAGGAAATGAATTTTTTTTAGAAAAAAGTTGCACATAGAGTAATTTTAATCCATTCCGTTTTTAAATACCACCATAAATTTAATTTTCACAATAAATTAAATAGCCATATTCAGTTTACAAAATAGAATTACTTAGTGTGAAACCAATATTTACAACAATATACAGTATGTACATGACATTTCTCTTTCTTGACATACAACATGGAAGTAAAAGGACTCGACTTTCCAATGTGTGATTGACATGCGACAAGCGACACCAGGGTCCATACGAGAAAACAATAGTGCAAAATCACCGTGGGAACTTTGGAACGATGTCAATTTTATGAGTGAGGACATTCTTTTAAATGATAAGAAATAGCACTTTCTGTTTTCATGGCACTAATTCAGCATCTGAATTAAAGAGCCAGTTTTCCCTTAGGAAAAAAAAATGCATAACTAAATCCTCTACTTCCTGAAGCTTCATAGCCATTGGTACATTTTCACACATTCATCTTTTGGTTTAAATCTATGAAAATGGCGGGTAACAAATTCTGAATCAAAGGAAGACTAACTCTTTGAGAATAGCTGAAGTCCCTTTCCCCCCAACACCACCACCTCTTCTTTTTATAAATAGCTTAAGAGATGCAACTATGTAGACGGTGATTAATTTTCGTTTGTAAATTTTCAGTAGAAAAAGGACTGATTTCATATTTGGTCACACACTGTGTATGTACAATTATACATGGAAAAAATGACTTGGATAGCTGTGTCTAAGAAAAGTGCATATTTTCATCTAGAGGAGACATCCTCTGTCTCCAGGCACAACACACAGTGTTGCATGACATTATTTTAGGGCCAGTTCAATGTCCTTCCAGTGATCTGGTAAAATTTTTGATTAAAAGGGTGAAAGAATTTGCGCAATTTGGTAATGACAGAGGGGTCCACCTCTGGATGAATGCGCCCCTTGCTGCCTGCCAGGCACTTATTAAAGATAATGTTAAACCGCAAGCAGTAAAACCCTCTGGTGGCATTGAAATACAAATTGTATTGACTTATTCGGGGAGGAAGGTTTAGGAACTTCTCCACGAGCTGAAGTTCCGGCAGAGGTTCCGTGATGAGGCGATCTCCATCAACGATGTGAAATTGCTCAATGGGAAAGTATTTCAACCACCTTTCCAGATGTTTGGTGTAGATGCTGGTTCTTACTGCCTTGTATTTTGTGTTCACTTCACAGGTATTAGGGTCTATGGCCAGCTTCTCAAACTTATAATAAGTTTTGTTCTTCCTCTCTTTCCCTTCTAGCACCTGAGTGTAATCAGAAATAGCTCGTGTGGTTGGCTCCCTGACAATGATCAACAACTTGATGGATGAGTTCATTTTGTAAATCCTCTCTGGAACCTCCTCCGTGATAAAATATGCTGGGCTCTTTTCGATTGTGATTTGCTGAGGGTAGGAAAAAGGCATCTTTTTCCTGTACCACTCAATGCCCTTGGCATAATTCTCATCATTGTCAAAAAAGTGGATTTCTTGAGAGGCTTTGACCACTGCTGGGTGGAGGTTCAGCATCTCCAGCAGGGCCCTGGTGCCCCCTTTCCTCACTCCAATGATAATGGCCTTGGGGAGCTGCTGGACCAGGTCATGGAGGCGAACCTGCTCCTTGGAAGCGTTGCCCTTCCGGAACTCGTGCAATAGGCCACGCTTGAACTGCAGGGCTCGGAGTGGGAATTCGGCCTGAGTGCGGGCTCCACCAAATCGGCCTTCGATGGGGCAAATGGGTTGCAGCCTGCAAGCAACAGAGAGACACTGTAAGAAGCCCATTGTGACTGACTTCTCATTTCTCTGCTTCCCTGGTCAGACTAAGACTTTAAATGCATAAATAAAATCACTGGTTCCCGGCCCGCTGCAATCCATAATGAACATATGTTTGTGAAATTTTACTTTAAGCAACCCTGTATTAAATGGAGCACGCATAATTGATGGGACTTTTATTAGTGCTTCTTAAAATTCTTATTCACCAAGCACTTAATTGACTATGGCGTGTACTTATGCTCACAATACAGGATAGATAAGTGACACCAGCAAAATTAATAGCTTTTCAACAGCTCACCAGTTACAATCATTTAGGAAACATGAAGAGAGAAGATTATAATCTTCAGTTGGGAGGTGAAAAGGCAGAGAGGAGGCCATTTGTTTCTGGTTTCACGTTGTATTATTTCCTCTCAGCTCTCAGCACTCACTCTGCTTTTAGAAACCCTTGAGATATGATCTAAAAGAGGTCCCCATTTCTACTCTTGGTCACTGTGTCATCAGCCTGCAAAATTCCAATCTTGGCACTTGATGAGGTTTTCATTCTATGAGTATGTCGGCCCTTGGCCTTGAGTATAGTCTTCAGCAGAGTACCATATTTCTTCTGCTTCTCTCTCTCTTTCTATTTAAAGAGGTCAAGATTATGTTTTCACTTTGCTGAACATAGGAACAAACCCAATTACCATCAGCAAGTGCTGTATATCATCTACCACAAATGTGAGGAGAAATTAACACAATCTTGACAGGGCCAGAAATCTCAGATCTTCATTGCCAAGCACATTTAAGTCAGGGACTAGAGTCCGTAAAGGAAGGAATGCAATGGACAGTGCCCAAAAGGAGGATTTCCACTTTAATATCACCCTGAATAATAAATAACCACCTCTATTTTTCTCAGAGAGAAAGTTGTGGTAGCAGCCAGAATAATATTAGATTGCAGTGATGAATTTGCCATGGCCAGAGCTGGGCATGGTGGTGCACGCCTATAATCCCAGTACCTGGGAGTCTGAAACAGGAGTATCCACTGGTTTGAACACAGCCTAAGTAATATAGCGAGATTCTCATCAATCTAGTGAGACCTTGTTTCAAAACAAACAAAATATAAAATACGTTAAAAAGGGCTAGATGTGTAGCTCAGAGGTAGAATGCCTTTGGGTTGAATCCCCAGTACCACAATCAATCAATCAATCAATCAATCAATCAATCAATAAATACATAAATACATAAGTAAATAAATAAAAAGAAAAAAAGTATGGCCAATATATATGGCTAGCAAGTTGAGTTTCCTTTTATATACAGTCTGAAACTTACCTGAAATTAATTGTTATTTCTCTAAGTTGACCTGGGAAAGCATTTTAGCATTCATGATAAAAGGGGATAATACTAGTCAAAATGGCTATTAAGTGAATTCCTCCAACTGAGAGGTTCTGGCTATTCCAGTAATGTGGAATCTATATCTCCCTCTCTGCATTGAGGCCATTACTTGCTTTTCTCCAAAGATCTTCTTGCACTTCAAAGTCATGCTCAGCCTATTCTGTGGAACTTGGAGAAATGGTCTTGGTCTGTGCTCTGTTTAAACAGCTCTCTATCATAATGCTTAGGGAAAAATATAAAATTTACTACTTTTTTTGTAGTATTTTCTTTCCATGATTTAAAAAACAATTCATGCTCATTGTGGAACATATAAAAAACAGAAAACAATTAGAAACATAGGGTTTACCACAGTTAATATTTTAGAGAAACATGACTTTCATTTTTAAATTGTTAATAGGATTACTATACTAGGGTTCTAAATGAAAGATATAAAATTATGAAGATATATACAAAGATGTGTTCAATCATGACATTACTTTATATCATAATTTTGTCCTTTAGCTCTTCTTGGGTTTTGGTTGAGAATGAAGTCCGAATTTGCTAAGGCATCTATTGATGGATTTCTAAGAATCTAGAACGATGTTAGTACTGTCCTTGGGAGAAATGAGGAAGCAGACACTCAAACCGTTTTCTGTAGGATTTAATTCTCTTACAGAACCCTGGCCGAAAGAGATTGCTATAGGTATTTCTGCCTTGATTGAGCTGGAATGGAATTTGCCCACCTCTAAAAAAAAAATCTCCATTTTCTTTCTTTACATCCTTCCTTTACTTTCTACATTGGGAGATCATACTCTGTAGAATGATAGAGTATGTAAAGATAGGAGAAAGCATCACATTTCTCCCCACTTCCTGAGGAGCATATTCTGATCATGCACCCCCTTCCCCGAAAATAAGAGTTTTACGATGGAAGGAACAGTAGCAGTAATCTTAGCCTCCTTCCCAGATAGCAGGGTTACTAAAGGATAAGCTAAGGAAGCATGTGTCAATTTCCGACATAATTCGTTCACACTCTCAAGTGAGAGGTTTTGCAAAAGCCCATCAAACCATTAGAGACTAGGGAGTGGGTTAAAATGAAAAATTTGTCAACTAAATAATTAATGTCTGAATGATCATTAGGTCAATTACTTAATAAGAAGTAAATGATTGGAAGCTAATTAAAGGCATTGGGAAGAACTTGATATAGAAGTTTCATTATGGAACTAAGACAATGGTACTGTCGCTTGGCTTGTCACTAGTCACTAAATACCACTTTAGGACACTTTTTGAGGTACTGACTTGAAGTAACAAGCTCTCAGTTACACGTTCCTCATAGGTAACAACTAGTGAGTGGGGCGTTTACTCAGAAATTTTGAATTGAAAAGCATCCAAGGGATTCATTTTACCAAAGTGGACATTGACTGAAGAGAAACAAGGAACACAGTTATTTTCTTTTTAAATATCTAAATGATGAGGTATACAGATGAGCTTAAATTTTGGAAACAACACTGAAAAGTAGATATTTTTATTTTAAAGTGTGGCTGAATTTTCATTGACAATGAGAACTGAATTCAGAGAGAAGGTACTTCAGTTTTTCCAGTGCAAGAATTAATTTTAACGGGCAAAGAAAGAAGCCTCAATTTCAGAAAAAAACCCTCCTCTGTCCTTGCCAATCATACTGGATGTAGAATGGTCCAGAAGCAGTTAATATACAGTCAGCTTATACTGCTGGGACTTCTGCAGGTCCAGTACCTCTCAACTATTTGCCTATGTTGAGCCAAATGCTAGCTCCATAATTTCCTCTTCATGGATTTTCCATTGCCTTCTGGGCAATTACTCTGAGTGACAGCCTCCTTGTCCGGTATGTTCAGCTCCTGAAAACCTGAGCTAATTAACATAGTTAAAAATCCATGCCTGCAGCCATCTTTCCAGGGCAATGGATTGCAAACCTGATGAGATCCTTTACAGGTGCATACATAATGCTAAAGCTCTTGATAACACATTAATTGCCCACTCATACATTTCAAAATGAAGAGACAGTGTTATATCATTCCTGTTTTGCTATGACTAGAAGTCAATACCACATGCACACAGACCACATTGTGCTCTAGTAACACACACACACACACACACACACACACACACACACACACACACACTTAAATGTATGTAGCTTTATCTCTTCTCTGAAAACAAGCATCAGTGCATACAGAATAAGAATAGATCTTGATGGAACACCGTGGTTTGAGCAACTTAGATCTCCTATGAAAGTTTCAATAAATCACAATCAATACTGCAAGAAAGCATGTTTTGTGGGACTTCTGAGGGAGGAAAACAAATGGGCAGACTTAAAGTTATATCCTAAGAAAGTCTGAATCAAGAGACAAAGTCCTATGGGCATAAATATGTGTTTCATCACCCACCTATCCAAGCTCCCAACTCTGGCGACTAGATACAGGAGACTCCCAACGGCAAGGCTTCCCAGCACCAGGAGCTTCTGTCTCAGCCACGCCTGCTGTTTGAATAGCATGGCCCTCCATCAACCTTTAGGACTGCTGCAGCCTAAGAGAAGGGAGAGAAGGCACTCATCAGTGGTAGTCAAGTCACTCAGAGGTGGAAAGATCTGCGATTAGATGATGCTGCATGAAGAACACAGCCATACCAACCTTGGTAATTTCACAGTGTAACAGATATTTAGCAAAACTTACTTTCTTTCCTGGCCTGTGCTGTAAGATCAACAACTAGATCTAGGGTGAAGATACTAAGTAGATAGAGTCAGCCAGTACCATAGGCTCCCAAAGTGGGTGATACTGCCCTCCCAGTAGGTGCTGGAATGAAATATAGATACAAAAAAGAATGCAAATTTGTTTATTTGCGTAAAGAAGGTAGATTTCTAGGGGGAGGGTGTACTGAGTAATTTTATTTTCTGAAACAGGGTTAGTAAGCCAAGTAAGTTTGGAAATCTATGTGACTAGACAATTGTCAGAATAAACTAAGATGCATATATTATAATTATATAATATACTTTTAAAAACCATTCAAAGGACACTGATAAAATGACCAGCAGGGAAACCAGTAAATGCAGGTTCTGCTTTAGAATAAATAACATGGTGAATGTTGAAATCCCATTCTTATTTTGGTCATACAATAACATATTTTACTCTTGTTTTGTTTTGGTTGTGAATGGAGGAAGAGGGCGAAATCAAAAGTGATTTCTTTACTTGCTGAGTCATCAGTGGTAACTTTCGAGACCTCCCATGTTTGAGGACAGTGCCTCTGAGGAACTTGCTGTTTTCTATGTCCTCTGCCCAGTTCTGGATTCTGAAAATATGCTCTGACTAGATGTCCCCGCCATGTGACTTTCCCTGGCCTTCAGTGAATTTGAACAGTTTCAGTGATATCAGCCTTGCTCTGACATCCTGAAAGAAAAGAAGTTTACCTGGAAGCTTTTTTTTTTCTTTTTAATTTTTTTTTACTTGAAATAAGGCCAGCTGAAGAGTGAAGGGCTTTGCTAGTGCTGTTATTAAATTTTAGGGAAAAAAAATGCAAGCTCCCAATTCAGCCTTTCTTATTAAAAATAAATCCAATCCCTCTTTCAAGATAAGATTGTTTGCTTCTTATTGAAACTCAAAATAGTGAGCCAAGGAGAAGGAAGCCGAGCGTGGTTAGAAATTGTTTTGCTGCAATAGTATCCCTATATTTGTCTTGTGAAGATGTTCCCTGTACAAAAGAACACAACGCAATTCATAATAATGTATGAATAAATGTTGGGGAAAGAAAATTAAGGGAAAGTTCAGAGAATACGGGCTCCATGAGAATTTTTCTTTTTTTTTTCGTGTGGAATGTAGTGGATGAATTGCTGAGGAGACTGTAGGAGGGCATCCCAAGAAGGGGAGATTAGAGCAGAATTCATTCAATGCAAGTCCACAGAGATTTATGGGACGCATCCTATGTGCTAGATTCTATATTCACTGCTACAGAGAAAGTGGTCAACTAATCAGGCATGGTTCTTGCTCCATCCACAGTCTAGTGGAAGAGAGACGTTAAGCCAGTAAACCTATATAGGATTAATACACACTGGCAAATTGGAGGAAATGTGAGCTAGTAAATCCTAAATATAGGATTAATACATATTTACAAACTATTAAATGTGACAAAGAAAAAATTAGGAGATCCAGTGAGAAAAAGTAACAGGATGAGTCTACTTCAATTCTCCTTGTAGAAGTGACACCGGGGCTGATACCTGGAGAACAAGCAGGGAGGCAGAGGGAGTTTATGGTGGGCTCAGGATAAAGGAGCCAGCATGCACAGAGAGATGAGGAGGGAAAATGCTTGGTTAGTTTAGAAGTGAAGGAAGGCAGGTGGGGCTGGACACAGAAATGGAGAGGGAGACAGAAAGGACTAAGAGCAAAAACAATGAGAAGTCAGGCATGGTAGAGCATGCCTGTAATCCCAATACTTGGGAGGCTGAGACAGGATTGCTGGTTTGAGGCCAACCTCACCACTTAGTGAGAAATAAAAAATAAAAAATAAAAAATAAAAAGGGCTGGGTATGTAGCTCAAAGGTAGAATACCCCTGGGTTTTATTCTCAGTACAAAAAAGAAAGAAATGAAGGAAGGAAGGAAGAAGAAAGAGGAGGCAGGATGCAATATTTTCAGAGGACTGGGTGGGCCTATGGTTTTGACTTAGCAGGGTTTGCCTTGTGTGCTGTAAAATGGGACAGGAAAAGGGAGAGTGAGGTTTATTGAGGTCTCCATGCCCATTCTCTTCCCCTTGAAATCCCAGGCCCTTCCTTTAGAGGACTCAGTATGGGAAGTCGGTCATCCACAAGGCCTCTGTGCCTGTCAGGCTGGCCTCTCTTAACTGTTCCTCAGGAGCCTTCACTTTCACCTCGGAGAATTTGTCAGCCTCCTCTCTGGCTCCTATGTCTTCTCCTTCAATATTCCCAGATCATACTGGTATCTTTCTAGAAAGAGTGATCCTGGTGGATATGAAATTTGAAGAATAAGCATCCCAATACCCTTCCCACTGGTAGGTAGGAAACGGGTCTGGTTCATTGTATAAGTAAGTATAGAACCAATGCTACTCATTGGGTTTAGGAGTAAGACTTGGAAGACATTTGCATGTAGGGAGTGAGTAAAGTTATAAAGTGACCTCGTGGTTGAACTCTGCGTAAGGTTAGCTGGTAGGGAAAAGAAGAAAAAAAGTGACAGAGGACATGAAGGCTGTTTAGGAGGTAGTCCAAAATTTAGGAGATGGTCACAGTAAGGCTATCCACCTCCTATTGCATTGCTTGTACCATCTGGTATGCATGAGGCTATTAAAAGTGAGTGAACATGAAGTTGGTATTTTTCTACTACCACCAAGGGTCTTTCAGTCTCAAATACCCCAATATTGCATATACAGACTTTCTTTTTTTTTTTTTTTTGCGGTACTGGGGATTGAACTCAGGGGAATTCTACCTCTGAGCTATACCCCCAGCCCTATTTTTTATTCTTTATTTTTGAAACAGGGTCTCACTAAGTTGCGGAGTGCCTCACTAGGTAGCTGAGGCTGGCCTCGAACCCGGATCCTCCTGTCTCAGCCTCCCGAATGCTGGGATTACAAGCGTGCGCCACCACGCCCGGCTCACATACAGACTTTCTATGACATGTCGACCGAATTTTCCCATATAGGTTTTGCTCTGTGGGATAAACTCTTCTACTAGCCTAACTACCCATGCCCGAGATACCTTTATGTCTTTGGGAGACCTAATTTATCCAGCTAACTTTTGTAGAGCTGCCTTGTTCCTTACATGGTTTCCTCTTATGTCTGACCCATTACACCTTCCCGTCTATTGTCATGCTGAGGACAACTACAAAACTTTATTTGCAATCTCAACTAATATGTGTAAGTTGCCTGTGATGAAAGCCAACGACCACTGTGTCAGGGTCACAAGAACTCATGCCATGTTTGGGTTTAGTTTTGTTATGGAAAACTTCTGAATTTCATTTTCCTTATCTATGAAATGAAGATAATAGGGCCTGTCTCACAGGATTGTCATGGTATGACCATTGAGTATGTCACTGTGGGACAGAACTTCCCGAACATCTGAGCACTTTACAAAAATGAAGCATAGTTAATATCTTCAGGGGGCAGATGAATTGATTCTTGCAATGCATTTTTAAAGAGGGAAAGGATAACATAAATGTAATTCTCATTAAGTATCTAATTGGATTGTAAAAAATACAAGTCCACTTTAAAGTAACATTTAATAGGAACCCCTGTTGGCTGAAATCAGAGAACTACAGTAATATATGCATACCCATGTTCATAGCAGCGCAATTCACAATAGCCAAATTATGGAACCAATCTAGGTGTCCAACAACCGATGAATGGATTACAAAATTATGGGATATCCACACAATGGGATTCTACTCAGCAATAAAGAAGAACAAAATTATGCCATTTGCAAGAGAAGGACCTGAAAAACATTATTTTAGGCGAGATTAGCCAGTTTAGAAAGTGAAAGGTCATATGTTTTTGCTAATATGTGGAAGCTAGAGAGTAATAGGGGCTTCAGATAATGGAGGAGAAACTTCAGTGGAGCCAAGAGGTGATCTAAAGGAAGAGGAAGGTAAAGAGTGTTGTTGAAGGAATTACTACCATTGGCTATGTGTGCATATATGAAAATACCAAGGCCAACCTCAGTACTCTTTATAGGGAAGAGGGTGATGGGAGACACCAAGTAGTATATGCATGTATGCCACTGTCAACATGATTTATATTATCATATGAGACAATAAAGCACCAATAAAAGTATAAAAAAATAGGAACTCCTGTTAAACATTAAAAAAAACCCTATAATTTCTGTTTAAAGCAAGATGGCAGACACACACACACACACTCTCAATACTTTTCTTGTTAAGCTGAAATTTCTTGTAACTTTTGAGAAGTGAGGAGGCCATGCCAACAGTTTATAATGAGTTTTTTTTAGGAGACAGGAGGTAAAATCTCATTCTGTTTTGTAACCAGTCTCAAACTGTATACCACAATAATATCTGAGCAGCCTCTGAATAAACTTTCCTCAGGAAAAATCAAAGATACTGGGTTTATTTAAGATTCAAAATGCCTCTTGGGTTTTCTATAACATTATGAAGAGTGTGCCTGGGTAGAGTATCAAAAGCTGGGAGTTGTCCCTCTTGGTCTAGGAATATAGGAGAGGGAGGGAGGGAGGGAGGGAGAGAGAAAGAGAGAGAGAGAGGAGAGAGAACAAGACCACACCATTCAGTCCTTATGGTGAATGCCATTACATTGGGTAGAAAGTAAACTGCTTCTTTAACACCAAAGTCCCTTCCTGTTAGCTCTGCCAACCTTAATGGATATTTTAATAATCTTTCATCAGAGCAATTATACTGTTAATAGGAAACATATATGAAGTTTTAAAACAGTTAAAGTTTTTAAAAAGTTGATTATTTTTGGATATAGAAAAGGTTAAAGACCTACAGTGACATTTAAACCCTCCCTCATCTCCAGTTTTTAATCTTTCCGTGTGTTCCATTTTGTGTGCTAAGAATAGCACAATTATAGTTTCTCTAGACGGTAAAGCTTTAACAGACATGGTATCTTAACTGAAGAAAGCAGAGTATCTAAGTAGCAGAGTATGTGGTCATAAACGAAAAATTGAAGAGACATCGGGCTGTTTCTCTAAAATAGCACCACACAAAGAAAGAATATTCCCAAGCTGAAACAAAGAAATAAGTGGGTTAAAAAATAATAACAAATATATGTTCAAGCACGGCTCAAAGGCTTGTAGACATGGTTACTGTAAGCCCTGGATATTAGTAAAAACAATGACGGGAACAATAGCAGAAAACTTCATTAAAAATGACTGACCTTTTATGGCAGAATCATTTCAAGAAGATCATTACCCTCTTTTGAGTATTAGCTCATTTATTTCAGGAAACAACTTTATGAAGTGAACAGGAACTATATTTATTAAGCACTACTCTCTGTTCCTTCACATTTATTATTTGATGTAGTATAGACTTATAAAGTATTATCTATTTTTTTTCTAGTGGAAACCAAAGAACAGAGAGATAAGAGAATTATTGACCCAAGAGCCCGTGACTGGTAAATGCAGAAAGAAGATTTAAATTTAGAATTATCTGACCCCAAAGGACAGGGCCCCTTGATTTCATGCTACTCATAGAGCTTTGGATGCTCACCTGTGAGACTTAATAAATACTTGCCCACTGATTGATAAGAGCAGACAAAAACCACTTAACTTCACCCAGATAACCTGCCATTGAACCTTGAAGTAAAGGATGGGGAAGTGAAGAAGAAAAAAAAAAAAAAAAAAGAGAGGAAAAAGTACCCATGAAAGGGCATGCAAAGGGGGCTATTTGAATTGTTTCAATATGATAAAAGGACAGAGGAAATATTAATAAATAATGGTAATAATAACAACGAAAGGTAATGCTTATGTGGCTGACAAAGTGATTTTCATATTCACTAAACCATTTAAAATTAAAACTGACCAGAATCATGAGGACCTCATTTGTTCCATTGATAGCTGAGGAACTGACTTTCCCTTTGAAAGATTTTATAGCAGATGATCAAAAGAGCGGTGGTTTTGATTGCCACTTGTCACTTACTGAGGTTCTTACATGCTGATCGCCATAATCTTTGTTAAATCTGTTTCTTGCCTTTTTCTTATCACTTCACCCCCATCCTCTCCTACCCACAGTACTTCTCCTCAGTATCTCAGTACATAGTTCCTAATAGGCCCACCTACTAGCTCTATCCAGAAACCTTGACCTTCATTCTCTGTGGCTCCTCCTTATCCCCATGTCCAGTCAGCCAGTAGCATCTATCTCTGAAGTACTTTTAAAATCCACCGACTTTTCTGCACTGTCATTGTGACTGCCTTGGTTCAGATCACTGTCTCTCTTAGACTAATGTTTATTGATCTCTCCAATATTAGTTTTGTTCCAGCCTCAATTTATTCTCCACACTGATGCCAGACTGATCTTTCCAAATGGAAATTTGATCACATTACCTCCAGGATTAATACCCTTTAATGAGTCCCTCTCAGCCATATGGTTTTAAAAGATCATTTGTCCCTTTCCACTGCAACTCTACATATCCCCTGAGGTTTACACGTGAAAACTTTAGTGTGCAGAACAACTTGCAGCAGTTTTGAGTTGGCCGTGGTCAGTTTTGCTTTCAGGTTTTTCCTGATAAGGTTACCACGGCCTGAAAACAATAACTCTGTGCCTTTTTTGTCAGGTCTGTAAAACGAGACCAATAGCCTGCTCCATAGCACTGCAAGGAATAAATGAGCACGGACCGTTCAGCATGTAATACTACTCAATAAATGCTAGCTATATCCTCAAAGCCTTCCTTCCCCTCTTCCCAGGCCTTGGTTTATCTGATCTTGGTAGATCTTAGGTTCTATCTTTGATTCCTTTCTCATCTGTGGCTGGCGTAGATGTTCCTGTTCTCTATCATCATAGCATCCTCGATTTAATTGTCCTTAAACCAAAAATGCAATTGTCTGCCTACTTGTATGTCCCTCTAACTAGACTGTAAATTCCAGGAGATTAAGGAATGTCTCACTTCATTATTGAAGTATCATCAGCATTTAGAGTCACAGCTACTTAGTCAATAATTGCTGAATAATAAATTTAGATGGAATGAACTTTTAGATGGATATACTGATAGTTATGACAAATGGACACCACATGCTTTTGGCACCACATGTAAAAACATATTACTTTTACTGAACAATTTGGAAATAAGTGGATATCAACATTGCAGCCTGATAAAAAGGCCCCACCTCTTGCCCACACAGCCCTGTGATAGAAGCAGGGCAGTTGGAATTCTTGTCCCAGGGCACTAGGGAGGTGAAATGACCCTCTTAAAGTTTCAAACTATTAAATGTAGAATTGTAACTATTAGTTTTAGGTTTCCTACATTCTATCACTCTGTCTTTCTAGTCACATAAAGTTGTAAATGTTACAGATTTTATTGGTAGAAATAGATATTTGCATCTTTTCTTAAAAATTCAATATGTAAATTCTGATGAGTTGAGTGTAAGAAAAAACCAAAACCTCTAGTTAAATGGTAAAGGAGGAAATATTAGGAGAATTGTCTTGTTTCCTATTTTCCTTTTCTTAATTTCCTTAAAGAAAAAAAACATTGAAAAACTATGCTCTAACATGAATGGTGGAGCATGGCAGATGTCTGTCCATCAGAGTGCTAGAGCCAGCTCCTATTTTGCAAGTCAGTTGCTAAAGTCATTATTAAAATTAAATTATATAAATTTATAATGAATTACAACAGAGGCAATAAATATTAAAAGCTAATTATTTCCTAATTATCTTACCACATTTTCTATTATCTTTGTTCTTGAGGTTATTAAGTCTCTCATATCTATAGAATGGAGATAGTACACTTACCCAATTCTGTATCCAGTGAATTCCTCTTGGTGGCCTGATAGCTGAATTCACATTGAGCCAATTCATGTCAGTAGGTTAAAAGTGGTCGTGGAGGGAGGATTTTTGAAACAGACACTGACCAATGTTATATACCATCCCCCTTTACCAAGATCTGTCTAATAAGTATTTACCAGCACACCACTAATTATGCATTATTAAATTTTCTTTTGCATATTCATTAATTAGGTCTTTTCCAAGTACCCACCAAATGTGCCTACCTCCCATGTTCCCTCTTTTTAGCCTCCTTTTCCATTTTCCTACCTTTTCATTTCTGAGGCTCCTGTGATCCTTTTCTGTCTTTTTACAAAACTTTTTGAGGTCCCTATCTTTATCCCAAGCTTTTTTGTCTCCTTCCAGTTTCTCTTTACACCCTGCCACTGACGGTATTCTCGAAATAAAAGAGCTTAAAAGGGAAAAAATGTGGAGCTATTATTATTAAGTAACATTGATAACAAAAGAAAAGTGCAGCTATATATCTTAGAATACCTTGTATTTAATAAATCTATAAAGTAATCTGAAATTAGTTGGTATAAAAGTCTCTCATGCTTGCAAAGGCAGGATAACATTTTCTTAAATTGCAGTATTATTATTATTATTATTATTATTATTAAAAATAATAAGACATTTCTCTTTATTACCAGAGATTCCTGTCTCCTCTGGATCTCACATATTCCTTTGGGGAACAGAGGGATACTCCAAATTTGGATACTGAAGGTAACTTCATACATTACCAGTCATCAACACACTCCTACAAAGTGCCTGCCCTGTGCCTGCAGATATCAGAAATAATATGGAAAAGAAGAGACCCAGAGTCTACGCCATCATTTTTGTATTTTCTATGGTTCAAGGTCAACACTTGAGAGAAGGGCAAAGAAACAGCACCTTCTGTTTAGTACAGAGGCCCACCTTCTTAGATAGGCAGTGAAGGAAGAAGCCTTACAATGGCAGGGTCTGCTGGACCTGAGAGCCTCACCTCCTGATCTACCTCCTCCTTGGAGGGTCCTTGCCCTCCTACCTACATAGCCACAACCAAACCACATTCCAAAAAGTACTACTCTTCCTTCAACAAGGCTCTTCCCTTCAGGGCCCTCTGCAAAGTGAAGATTTTGCTGAGCAAGTTTGGACTAGATATTCACCACAGTGGTTAGGATGGGCCAGTGATCTGTGCATTCACATGGGGTTCCGCATGGAAAGTCCCTATGCTTGGTTTAAAGCTTTGCTCGTGCTGTCTTGAAATCCTTACTAATTTCTGAACAAGGGCCTCTACTTTTTCATTTTGCCCCAGGCCCCACAAATTAGGGGCACAGTCCTGCAGTCAGGACTTCTTCCTTCAAAGAATAGATTACTCATGTGTGGACTGTAGCTCCTCTCAGCAGTACTCTCTCCTTTTCTAGACACTCCGATCCTACCTTAAACCCATTCCATAGGAACACAACCCTTCACTTCCTTTCATAAACCTGTGGATTCCAGTCCCCTTTATTTCTCCTTATCAGTTCTGGGGTCTTCCCTGAGGCTCATCTCTTCCTTGGGTACCAACAATGAGAATGATATTTATGTCCAGGAACATACTAGCTACCCATAAAGCCTCAGAGTCCTAAGTAAATAAATAACCATACTAGTGAATGTGCCACACGAGGTTAGTGCTGCGAGACACACACATCACAGCAGGAGTTTCATTATAGTAGATTAGTGTGTACAAATCCTAGGAGGTGCAGAAGGCAGTATCTCTAAGATAGAAGACTGCAGGGGCCTGAGGACAACAGGCAGCTACTCCTAACTGTGAGGCTCCACACCACTTCAAACTCCCTGCTCCCTTCAAGGCAAAACCAAACAGAAGGCTCAACAATGGTACTCATCTGCTGTGTGACTGAGCAAATCACCTCTTATCTTCTGTTTTTTTTTTTTTTTTCACCCAAGAAACAAAGGCCTTAGAAGGCTTGAGTATAGCCATCCCTTCTGGTTCTAAAATCTCTTATTCTTAGGAATTTTACAAGATTAGTATGAAATAAATGTTCCTATGATGAGAGATTTATCCATAAGGAAGTAAAGACAACTGGGGTGGTGGTGGTGGGGAATTCAGTGCCTGAGGTCTATTTTAATATTTAATATCTTATTATCCCCCAGTTTTAAACAGTCCTGACCTCCTTAAAGATGACTGTGCCATATCATACTGCCTATTACTGTGAAAAACAATCCTCTCTTCCTAAGACATGAATTTCTTTGAAAAGATACTTCCATTCAAAAAAAAAAAAAAAAGTCTACTGATTAGCTTTCAATTTGCTCTGCTGCCAGGGAGCCCATTGGAATTACATTTTGCAAAAATTAACCAAGAGTAGCTGAGGAAAACTGTCATAAAGAATTCGCTTTTCTTCTATTATAATGACCACATAAGAGGGTTATAATGAGAAGGAAACAAATGCAGGGGAGCCCAAGAGCAGGCAGGGACTGGGATGTTCTGTGTGTGTCAAGGCAAATATAAGGATCAGGTCCAGATCAGGAAGAAAAGGGATATCATTTGTTAGCAGATTAAGCAGAAAATGTATCAGTCAAGATGCTCATAATTGCTCCATCAAATGGCTAAGGAAACTATTTAGCTCTTTGTTCCTTCAGTTAACTTGGAGGGTCAATGTTAGAAATGAAAGAGAAAAAGGTTGATAAATTATACAGAATGGCAGGGTTTACTACTGCTCTGTGCTCTTCCCTTCTGGGACCTACAGCAGGAACAGCTTTGAGCAAATTCCAAATTTCCAAATGGTTCTCCATTTCTCCCCTCCCATTCAGCTTTTGATATCCCGCATACATTATTTATCACAGCTTCCATTATTGCGTGAGTTTGAGTAGTCCGCTGGCTCTGTCTGCAGGAGGATACTCATTTCGCATTTGTAATTACCAAACTTAAAAGGAGCCAGTTAATTCTGCTTCTGTTCAGGGGTCTCATTTAGGAGAATGATGTCCGAAGGGAAGATACGGAGACTGCATTTTGTCTTGGCCTGGAATCCCAATTACTCTTAATCTCAGTCTCTTGCTGGTGTATGTAACTAATGTTTATTGAGGGGTGTTCCTCCTATGCTTCTACCATATTTCTTTTTCACTTCATTAAATAGTTGTTGGAGTCTGGCAAATTCATCCTGCTGATGAGTTCAGAAGCATAATCTTTCCTTCCCTAATCTTGCATTTATATAGAAAAGTGTGAGTGGGAGAGATAACAATTATACAGGCGATTATGTTAATAAACATGGCCCAACAGATCATTCCAGTGATTTAGGCTCCTGCAGTTAAAGAGGTCAAGTGAACTGCAGCAGCTCTCTCCTCTGTTCTGCACAACTAAAAATAAATTTTAAAGTAACATGAATTCTATTTGTCATATATAGTAATAATCTACATGTTTTAAAATCAAGTGCAGTATTCACTACCAGGAAGAAAGTCAACGTATCCTAAAAGTGTTTTTTTGTTTGCTTATTTTTGGTGGGGAAGAAAGAAATCATTTATATAAAAATGTCTTTTAATGCTACAAATAGATTAAAAGTATGGTGGCATTTTTATCATTAAACTTTATTCAGTTGTAGTTCTCATTATTCTCTCTGTGCAATGACTTTTTTCTCTCTTGTAATGTCCTTGACCTAAGATATATATATATATATATATATATATATATATATATATTTATAATGACTAAAGATGAATGCTGATTTAAATATTAAACATTTTTTTAGCATGACATAAACTTTTTTTTTAATTTTTAAATTTTTTAAAATTATTTTTCAGCATGGATTTTTATATGTTTCTTGAGTCCAACAGGGTTACATAGACATTTATGACATATCAATCATTGTCAGAACACAGATAGCACCACTTCTTCGTTTTACACGTATAGCCCACATTCTTAACATAGCCTGGTCAAGCAAATTTTATTTTTTTTTTTTTTTTTTTTTTTTTTTTTTGCAAATTTTAAATACTAAACATTTTAAATAAAGAATTAAGCCACTAGCAGACTGACTACACCAAAGGTAACATGTTGAAATTACCAAGTTAGATTCAGAAGATTCACTAAGTGTAATGTAAAATTTAAGCACATTTGTTTAGGTACTTCCTGAAAACTTCAAGATTTTTTTTTATTGTCTACTTAATCATCGTAAAACATAATTTTCATAATACCCCATCTATATGTGTGGCACTTTTGCAGGTTTTAAAGCTCCAGTTTAAACATTGTTCTGGTCTTTGACAACAAAGATAAGAGGAACCTGTTTTACTCTTCATCCTATACATGAAGTCTTGGTTTAGGTGTGGTATTCACATCTGCTTAGATAATAAGTATAGAGTTCAAAACAGAATCTAGCTGTTTTTATCCTCAGTGTTTGTGCTAGGAAAAAAATAATTCATCCTCCTATGAAGATTTGGCATTAAATTTAGTACTACGACTAGATACTTATTCATTAGTGCAAATCTGATCCTTGGGTAGCATAGTTGTTGAAAGAGTGCTAAATTAATTTTTATTAAAATATGGGACTTAGAAGAGATGAAAGAGGTGTAAAGTAATTTGGAATTAGCAAGTGTTAATATTTTCTCCCTCTGCCTGGATCATCAGTGCCTCTCAGAAAAATATCCTCACAGGATGACAAGGATTATAATAGACTCATCAAGGGCAGCAAAAGAGGAAAGAAACCAGTTAATTGAATAATTTCTGAGAATAACAATCATCACGACAGTTGTGAAGTTAGAACATGAATTCCAATATCCCTTCTCAATGGATATGTATAATTTTTGGTCAGCATTGTCATTCAAGATTGATTCCCCCCCCAATTAGACATTATCGTTATTATTTTATACAATAATTTTTTGTTTAGATTTTGCATTTATCAATATTTTTACTTGCTATTCCTTTTTATTGGTATCAGCTTTACTGAGGTACAATCCACAAGGAATTCACCCATTTAAATATGTACAATAGATTAATACATCTTTGAAATTGTGCCGTTATCACCATGATCAACTTTAGAGCATTTTTATCACCCCAAAAGAGGCACTCGATTCTTTAGCAGTGTAGCCTCATATCCCTATCTCTCCCTCCTAGTCCTAGGCAACCACTGATCTGTTGCCTGTCTCATAATTCTTTCCTCCATCTCAGCCATTCCATTTTCCTTCTGCCAGAAGTTTCTGTCTCAGCCCTTCTATTTTTCATTCAGCATACCAAAGTTTTGACATTTCAAACCAAAAGCAGAAATATTTTCCCCAATTTCTTTTTCTTTCCAAAGGAAAAATCTGTAGGACTTCCTTGAGCTGTGTTCTCCAACAGATGATCTAATTCCTGAAGAATTTCTTAGCAGTTGAGACTCGCAGTGAATTTAAACTTGGTTTAAATGAAGAAGTTACTAAAATTTTCTCCTGAGAAAATTAGTCTTACTCTGTCTCTCTCTTTTTTTTTTTTTTTGCGGTACTGGGATTGAACTCAGGGGCATTCTACCTCCGAGCTACACCCCCAGCCCTATTTTTTATTCTTTATTTTGAAACCGAGTCTCACTAAGTTGTGGAGTGCCTCACTGGGTAGCTGAGGCTGGCCGCGAACCCGGGCTAGGATTACAAGCGTGCGCCACCACGCCCGGCTTACTCTGTCTGTTGAAGTGATTTTAAGATGCTTAGTATTCAGTAAAAACATCTTAGACTAGTAATCGACTCTAAAATATAAAGAAAATAGGAGTTTATGAAATGGAAACAGTACCCAGGAGGCAAAGTAATGTCACTGGGGCCAGGGAAATGTATTGAGATGTCATTAGAAAACTTTCATTTATTGAGTGGTGTTAAAGAAATGAAGCTGGACACTAGTTAAATGTGGTAAAGTCGTATTTTATTGAGTAAGATTACTAGAGTAGGGGAGAGAAGGACTTCAGTGTAGAATGGAACTCTGCTCCAGTCGTTTAGAGGTTACTGGGCATATTAAAGAGAAAACTGAGAGGGGACTGAGGGGTGGACAATGTAGGTGCTCCAGCACAGTCAGGAGAGTGAAAAACTACAAAAAGTGGGAAGGGGGTTGGTCACTGTGATTGGGCCACCTGGTTTTGCTAACTGGCACTTATCTGGAGGAAAAACAAACTTTTCATACCTTCAGGATAGGAAACAGTTTTAACGAATTTTAACAAGGGACCCATAAGTGTGCTCTCCCATTCCAACAGGACACTAGTTGAAAGAGTTCAGAGAGAGTTTGAGGAGAGGAAGAGAGGTTGCAAGCTGAAGTAGGGTCAGGAGCCACACCCCCAACCCCAGCCCAGACTAGCATTTCAAAGTGGCAGCTCCAAGTCTTTAGAAAATTTACATCTCAAAAAGGCAGAGAAAGAGTTTATAATTGCAAGTTTCCTGAAGGAACTGCTCCAAGAGGGATGCTAGGAGCCTTTGGTGAGCTTTTGGCTAGAACAAACAATAATTCCTTCTGCAACACTGAGCTATCTAAAGTTGGCATTTTAAGCAAGACTACTGTCATCCTAGATACCTGGGCTTTGGCTACTAGAAGCCATGCCAGAATTCATTCCAGTCTCTTATGTGTGTTTTGGGGTGGTGGATGAAATCATATGTGTTGTAAGTTTGCAGTTCTTACAGGTGGATTTGAGGCTTGGTTGAAAAGAGGGCTCCCAAGGGGGCTTACTAGAGTTGGGAAAAGGAGAGTCTTTGTTAATGGTTCACACAGGGTAGCTAATGGATATAGCGCTTTGCACTTGTTGTGAACCTTCTGCTCTTTTTTAAAACTATGCTTTTATTGGGGCACTGTAATTATACATTACAATGCAGTTCAAAGCAATAGAAACATACGTGCATACGGTACTTGGTGTGTTTCCCTCTAGTTTCCACCTTGCTCCCTCCTCCACTCTATACATATTATTGAAATTGGAATTGATAACTTTGTATAGGAGCATACCATTATTTGAATTGTTTTCCTCATCAAGTCTCCCTTTCCCCTCCCCACCTTCCTCCCCAAACTGCTCCTACTATTCCACTGGCATCTCCCCTCATTTACCTGAAGTCCCTTTTGTTTCACAATTTCTCTCTAGCTTCCACATATGAGAAAAAATATATGACCCATCACTTTCTGAGATTGCTTCATGCTCTTTTTTGACCAGGAAATCTTTACAGAAGTTCCAAAATTATTTCAGAGAGTAATAAAAGCAATTGTGGCAGATGGGCACTTGCAGTTTTTATATGGAGAGCTTAACATACATGATACCTTTGTGAGGTTGGTTATTGGCATACTCATTTGCCATATAAAGAAATATGCCTAAGCTTATAAAACTGTAGGTGAAGGAGGTAGGTATCTTATTTCTTCAAAGCCCCAGCTCTTAATAGTTTTTTAAATTTTGGCCAGATTTTTCATCTTAGCCTAAACTTTTCCTCTACTTATTAGGCAGTGTAATTGATATTATTTAAAACAACAAAAAAAATGTTCAGATCATTTATCTTTCATTTTAAATAGAATATCCTATACTAAAGTCTTTGGGTATAAATTCACTGTTTGTGTTCACATATAAATTTCTTTTTTCATGCTCATTTAATAGTCTAGGTATGGAACTCAAAGGAAGTGTTCTTTTTTCTAGCATGTCTATTAAAATATTAATAATCCTTATTTTCAGGCTTTCATTGTTGTTGATTAGAAGTTGACTATTGATCCTTTGGAAACCATTTTGCTTTTAAGATCTTGTCTTTTATTTTGATGTTCTGAGCTTTTCTATAATTTGTCTTCATATATATATTTTTAGTTGTCTTGTGATTCACTAGTTTTCTTACTCTTCAATTATTATATATAATTTTTCCAAAATCTAATACTGCACTAATATATTTGCTCATTTTTTATGGCTTCAGGTTCCCTATTCATATTTTCAAGTTTTTAGAAAATTTCTTTAAATATAGCTATTACATATTCTATGAAAAAATTTTGGTATTTGAAAACTTTGTGATCTGGGGTTTTTGTTTGTGTTGCTTTTTTGTTTGCCTTAATTCCTTGTCTGTTTTGTGATCTATCACTCAGGAAAATTCATTTTATAAGGAACTTTATTTGTTGGCATTTTGGAACTATATATTTCCTTTCTTTTAAAAAAATTTTGGGTGGAGGGAAGGAGACTCAATGAGGGAAACTCTTCAATGGACATGATGTAGATACACAAATTTATCATTGCCAATGTCAATGTTGTGCACAGGGAGGGCTATGGAATGGGCAAAGAGCCCGGGAGAGGCTCACCGAGTACTGTGTGCATATATATCTCTATCACTCTAAACTTCATAATGGTGTATAATTATAATGCACCAATACCAAGTTAATACACTTTTTATTTTATATCATTTTAAATTTACAGAAGAGTTATAAAGATACTACAAAAAGTTTTAATATGCCCCTCACCCAGTTTTCCCTGTTGTTAATAGCCTATATTTATTTTTTTTAATAGAAGCTATAAATTTTCTTCTTCTAGTTCCCTTAGGACATGGTCTTCTTGGATCATGCTTGAGGTTTTTCGGACCACACAGGTAGTGTGAATTAGGACCTCAACCTTATGTGAGAATCAATTTGTCATTACTGATCCCCAGAGAATTTGCTTGCTCTGCACCAAAATTGGTTTCATCATGAAATATTAGGGTTTATTACTAATTCATCCTTACATTGACAGTAGAGCCCTCTGGAATACTGGTTTTATGAAGTTGTCCCATTGGATTCCCTGCAATGATGACCAAGTACAAGGCTTTATCTGATAGCTTGGCCCAGCCAACCATCAAAATGGAACCAGAGGTTTCTATAGTTTGAAAGAAATTCTCAGAGCGATATCTACTTTGGAATTTTCTTGCCAGTTTTCCTTCCTGGTTTGATTTCATTTGGGGTCCTTGTTGCTTCTTTATTTTCAAGTAGCTTCACAGACATAGATATGTACTTACAGATATATTTAATAATTTCATCAAATATTTTACTTAAATAGTGAGGGTAATATAGGGTAGCTATTCTACCATTTTGCCAGAAATGAGTCTCTATATCTTATTCTTTTCATCTTAAGCTCATATAAATTTATTGTCCACCCTCCTCAATTAATGAGCCACTTGACCAGGAGAGAATTTGTCCTTTTATAGACATTCAAAAAAATTTTGTTTTCTCTAGCTCAAAGCAGAAGAAGTGGTTGTAGAGAGTCCAAGAAAGTGAAGGATGAACATACTGTTGCTAGTTTGAAGATGCAAGCATTTGGAGAGTAGCTTCTAGGAATTGAGAACCATCCCCAACCAATAGCCCGAAAGAAAATCAAGACGTTTTTTCCTTTTGGTTACAAGGAAGTGACTTGTGCTAATAGCAAGAATGAATGGAAGTAGATAGTGTTTCCAGATAAGAGGCCCTTCCCCCTGATAGCTTGACTTCAGCCTAGTGAGACCCTCAGCAGGGAGTCTAGTTGAGCATGCCTGGACTCCTGACCTACAGAAACACAGAGTTACAAAACTGTGAGTGTTGCTCTAAGTTATGTTTGTGGTCATTTATGTATCAATAGAACATAAATATACAGGTATATTTCTCCATCTTCTGTAGCTTTAAGGGAAAAAATGTAGTGATTTTTTTCTCCTGAAGCTTTTTGTCCACAGAATACTAAGTGCCAGACAGCAAAAGCTCACCTTCATGAAATACATTGTACCCATAACAATACCAGCTCTTACTGTTAAACTTTGAACAGAGAAGATAATGCAATTGAGTGTGGTATTGGCAAGCAAAGGTCAATTCAGAGAAATGTCAAATACTTTTCAGTGGAAAGGCAGATCATTATATCTGACACCAAGTCAGTACTCTGAGTTATAATCTGCAAGCCATTCTCTTCATTATTACTGTAGCAGAAATTGACTCCTCCATGTCTTTTCTCAAGCTGAAGCTATGTGACTCCGTGCTCACTTGTGGAGTCTGAAAGTGCCTTTTCTCCCAGGTCTCTGAAGCAAAGCCGACCCATTATGCATTTAATTAGGTATAGATCTCTCCTTACTTTCATTTTTTCCTTAATTTCCCTCCCTCCTTTCCTTCCTTCCTTCCTTCCTTCCTTCCTTCCTTCCTTCCTTCCTTCCTTCCTTCCTTCCTTCCTTCCTCCTTCCCTTCTTTCCTCCCTCCTCCCACCCTCTTTCTTCCTCTCCTCCCTCATTCTGGAATTCTTTCCTTCCCCTAGGAATCAAAACCAGGGGTGGAGACTATTTACCACTGAGCTATATCCCCAGCCATTAAAAACAATTTTTTGAGACCGGGTTTTGCTAGTTTGCCCAGGCTGACCTTGAACTTATGATCCTCCTGTCTCAGCCTCCTACCATGCTAGGATTACAGGTGTGAGCTGCCACCCTCAGCTCCAGCTTTATTTTTGAAGATATATCCACACACACTACAAATTCTGCAAAATATTTGTTGTTTCTCAAACATGTCAGATACTTTTCTAATTTCCTTCATGTCTTCCTTCTGCCAGTGACATCCATTCTTCTATTCCTATCTATCCAGACTATACTTATCCTTCATTATGCAGATCAGATGTCACTTGCACCAAGAATCCTTTCTAGATTCATCCAGGAAGGACTGGGACTTTCCTCTATTGTGTTCCAAATACTTCAAACACAGGCTTTGGCCCCGTGTTGTGTAAATGTCATGGCATTAGTTATTGACCTTAAAAACAACCATCCATGTGAACATAAAACCCCGAAGACTGGCACAGTTCATTAGTATTTGTTCCATCCATGTTTGTGAAATTAGTAAGTCTGGACCTAGTGAGATAAGCAAGAAAATTGGGTGATATAAAAGAATATTGCTATCTTTCCTTAAACTATATACCAACAAATTGCTCCTTACCTTTTCCTACAATTGGATTGTATAGATTCAGTGCTTCTTCTAAGTTTTTTATCATTTGTGATAGCTACCAGAGTTCACTTGCAATCACTTCAATCCCAGACTATTTCAAAAGGATCATACTTTTCTTGTGTCCAGAATATCTTCACAATCTGATACATATCTCCATACAAAAGTCTCATTCAGTTGCCTAAAAATTGCTTTTTCTGAGGCACTCTCCACCTAAAACCCAACAATATTTGTCCATATCTCAGAGCTGCATGGTCCAATAAAGTATTCGGTAGCCACTAGCTATTAGCCCTTAGCACCAATTGAGATGTGCCAACAGTGTTAAATACTCATTGGATTTCAAAGACATAGTATTGAAAAGAAGAATGCAAAACATATTGATTATATGTTGGAATGGTATTTTGTCATACTGGGCAAAAGAAATGTAAAGTAATTTTGCCTGTAAAAAGTTAATTTTGCCTGTTTCTTTCCCCTTTTCCTTAAAATTTAAACTACATTTGTGATTTGCATTTGTGGCTATTATTATTACCTTTTAGATTGTGCCAGCCTAGAGCACAAAGTCAGGCACCTGAATTTGGCTTCGTGATCCACATCTTTCTATAATCATCTCCACCATCTCCAATTTAGTGTCCCACATAGGAAGTGTCCACCATGGCCAGTATTTTCTCAGAAACCCAGTGCTTTCTTTTTGTTGTCCTTTGACCATACATTTCCCTAGATGGAATTTTATCCTTTAATTTTGCTTACAAATATCTTGTCCCTTCTTCCAACCCCATGATTAGCTCCACTGCCTATAAGAAACTTTCTATGATCTCATCAATTGACAGAAATTTCTTGTCTTTAAAGGAAGGATGTATGTCAGAATCACTATAAACTATGTTATGATGTGAGACGCTAATGTTCCAATAAAAGGATAAAAAGAATTAAAAAATAAAAGAAGTATTCTAATGTATACTTATTTGTGAATATATTTTGCCTCTGATTACATTCTAAGTATTTAGAGGATAAGAACTATTTAATATACCTTTTCAAAGAGTGACTTCACTCAAGTAACTTCTTTCAGTGACTCTCAAAAATATGTAATGCATAAACTGAATAGAGGAAGTCTATTTAGGAAATAAGTATATATATGTAGACACAAGTTTTTTTGAGAAAAAAAAGAATGAAAATCTATAAAGTGAAAACAGACTAGGAACATTAGAACTGAAGAGACTGTAGAGAATATCATACTCATTTTCCTGTTGTTGCAGATGGAAGCAAGGCTGGAGAAGTGAAGTGACCCATGCTAGATGAGAAACCACATGAGAGGCATGCTGCTCTATCTCCTGTGCTCAGTATAGGAAGGACATTTAAGAAGTCAATAACCACTGGCTGAATGAATGAATGAATGAATGAATGAAAAATGCAAAATGAGCATGCCTACTGAACTCAAACTAGATTACATAATCTCCGGTGTCCCAAAGTAGTGTCATTTCTAATCTGCCATATAAAGAGGAGAAGGAAAGTTGGGAAACAATCAGGAGATTGATTTACTTACTTATTTACTTACTTACTTACTTACTTACTTACTTACTTACTTACTGTGGTACTGGGGATCAAACTAGGGCCTATTGTATGCGAAGCAAGTCCTATACCACTGAGCTCCATCCCCAGCCCTAGGAGCTATATTTCAATCTTTTCTCATATGGAAGCTAGAGAGAAAATAGGAAATAAAAAGGTTCCTCAGCTAAATGAGGAGGAAAATCAGTAGAATAATGGAAGTGGTTGGGGAAGGGAGATGGGGAGTAGAAAAGAATAACTGAGGAAGGAAATAGTTGCAGTAATATTATGCCTATGCTTGAAGGTATCACTACCAATCTCACTAACATGTACAGAGAAGGAGCGAGGGGAAGCAGGGTGAATGCTGAGGGAAATACACCAAGCATCGTGTGCATGTATGTTTGTATTACTTTGAACCTCACTATGATATATAATTATAATGCACTAATAAATACATTTTAGTCAGCCATTAAGTAAGTCATTTAGTTTTTTCTAGAAATGACTTCTGGGCATATGTAGATTTACAAGAGTAAATTACACCTTTCTTTCCTAACCAGGTGACCCTCTCCAAGTTGGTTAGTGCTTATCTTGCTGTCCTTTACCTGTAGAGAATAAAGTATGTATATGATTTAGTGATTGTCTTAATAGCAGCGACGGATTTTCATTGTTTCCCCATTCTTTCATGTCCTCCCCTCATACATTTTTTTGTTGCTTGATATTTTATCAAGCACTACCTATCATCAAACTCTCAAAGCAAATTTATTTGTTTTATTAGTACCTCCACTTTGAAATATGGAACCAAAAAACTCAAATAAATTAATCCTAATTTCTGACCAATATCATATGGCTAAGAAGTGTTGGAGCTGTAGGTGTCTTCTATATTATTCTAAAATATTATGATTGTTTCCATGATTTCCAATCATTACTTATGAATAAGAATGCACATTCATTACAGCAGAGGAAATGAGTGTGATGTGGCCACTGAACAGAGGGAAGCCATTGGTCCATGGTATGAGCTCAATTTCACAAGCTAATTTCTTTATTATTCTGAATATTCTCTTCAAACAAACAACTTTTTGGCTTAATATGTATGTAAAGAAATAACTTTTCTTTTAGTCATCCATCCATCCATCCATCCATCCATCCATCCATCCACACTCCCAAAGTAACAAAACCATGAATAATGGCTAAATTGGCTCTCCTAAACTCCTTATCAGATACTCTTGATCTATTCATGAGTAAACATAAAGCAGTGGTGAGGTCGTCATTGGCATTTCTTTGACAACCCTGTACATATATGGAATTCCCCCTCTGCCAAAGATCAGGAGACTTTCAAAAGCTCAGTGATTTTGAAATGTGAGGTATAGTCTTTAATGATTTCAAGAAACTAAAAGGAATGCAGTCTATGGTTTTAAACAGAATAAGTAGGACAAAATTAATCAATAAGTCTTAGTTGAGGTTGCTTACACGGGAAATCCATGCATCTTATGCATTTTCCATCTATATAAGGCAGTTTGCTTACTGTAATTTAGATGTGATTGACACAACTTGACAGTATGGTTCATTAGTATACTTTGTAACTAATTGCATGTAAAATACCAATAATATTTTCCCAGCTGTAACTTAGCAAGGAAACTTATTCTGACCTAGTAAATGAATGTCACAAAGATTCTCTCCCTCTTTCTCTGCTTTCTATACTTATCTTTAACTCTCTAATTAAGAAATATAGAGAATTAAATATTGTGGGAATACACATTACCTTGATCATGCATATTACCCTGGGTGTGCTATATTCTACCATTTAAATTCAGGAAGCTTGAGTAAATGCCTACTATCCTCTCATGTTGTAAACTGGCTCCTCCCTCTCTCCACTTCCTTTTTGGGTATGATGAGCAAATTGAAAAAAAAAAGTGCCAGTAAGATAAAATGAAGAAATTCCAAAATATTTGAACATGAAATCTTAGTGTTAAAGAAGTATCATCATACGATGAACCCATTAAATGAACAAGAAGTAAATAATGAAGCCATCTTGCTAATTAACCTGGACCATGACTAACATTGCTGCAGCTGAAACTCAACAATAAAATTGTCTTCTTTGGAGAATTCTTATGAATCATAATCTCCTACTTCTTGGCTGTCTACATGACTATTTCAAGAATGTTTATAACAAAATTTTATTACAAATGCTAATACTTAGTTATTTAGGGAAAAAAGTGACAAATACTTTCCATGCAGGGGAAAAATTATTGCTTTCATTTCAGGGGTCTAATTATAACACCACTTTCTATTTCAGTCCCTATTTATTTTCCAGTTCTTCAGGGATTGGGTAGTATTTAACAACGAAACAAGCAGTGCTCCAGTGTCTAATTAAGATTTTCTTGTAGGATTAATAAGTCATGTCTCATTAGCCCCGCTGAACTAGAGGTGTTAATCTTCACCTTGGCATGCTAATCTTGAAGTAAATTTGTGGATCAAGTATTGAAGGATGTTGAATAAACAGTATGTTTAAAGTCACTGAGCCTTCAGATGCTAGTCTCATATTATTGACTCAAATGCACCTCTATATACAAATGCTTACATGTGTCCTTTCAAATGGACTAAGCATTGGTCTAGAATGATCATTGGAGGACCACCATTTTGGCCTCTTATGCCAGCACAGAAAGCAGAAATCATCTTTGCATTCTTCTTGAATAACATGTGTTTCTTCCTAAAATCGATTTTTTCCCTCTCATACTGGGGAACATGCACAGCAGCCATACAGAACTCTCGACAGTTTTCTGGTATAGGCTGGTAGGAAGGCCATGCCAAGCCCATTTGCTGGCAATGTTCTCTGAGAGGAGTGGGCTCAGTTTCACTCTGACATGGCAGAAGGCAAAGCAATTCACTTCCAAACTCAGTTAAAATCACCTTAGATTTCTCTACTTTGGTTTTTTGTAATTATAGTGAATCAATAGGCCAAAAATTGGCCAATGAAGAAGAAATCAAAAGCCAGTGTTATTTCTTTGATCCTCAATCTCATCTTTTAAAATTAATGCCCGGGGCTAGATCATCTCTGAGGCCTTCCCATTTTAGGATTTGCAATGCTCTTTACTTTAGTGAAATTATCCGTGCCTACCTCCGGGAAGCCAAGCTTTTTTCTTTGTTGTTACATCCTCAGTGTATCTCAGTGGTAGGTACTCAATATTTACTTGTTGAATGAATGAAGGGGTGGGAGGACCTGAAATGCTTTATTTATTTTTTTGTGGTACCGGGGATTGAACTCAGGGGAATTCTACCACTGAGCTATACCCCCAGCCCTATTTTTTATTCTTTATTTTGAAACAGAGTCTCACTAAGTTGAGGAGTGCCTCACTAGGTAGCTGAGGCTGGCCTCGAACCCAGATCCCCCAGTTTCAGCCTCCCGAATGCTGGGATTACAAGCGTGCGCCACCACGCCCGGCTTTGAAATGCTTTATAATGCAAGTGCCAGCTGAGTCTTTAGGATCAGATTGGCACTGGGAAGACTCTCCTCAAGGAGTTCATAGTATCATGGGAGAAAATAGCTTAGAAAATCCCAGACTTAGCATGGCTACACAACATCCTATGAGAAATGCACAATGTCTGGGGCAGATATGGGCAACCATAAGGGCTTGGAGGTCATGCCGACCTCATGAAAGATTGAGGTATTATAGATGTAGCCATTTTGGTTTTGGCAGATGGAAAAATAAAAATATAAATAAAACAATAAAAGAACTTTGTTGTAATATATATATATTTCATATAATGACATTTAATTGTTATAACCCCATGGAATTAAAATAATTATCTGCAGTTTATAGGTAAGTGAATTGAGGCTTGGGGAAGCTCACTAAGGAGCCCAAGATCACAGAGTTAACACATGGTGGAAGAGGAATCTGACCCTTCATCTGGGTGGCCTCAAATACTGTCACCTTCCATAGGCAACGTACTGCCTCCAAAGGACATACACTGGGTCACTGGAGAACCTGGGTGTCCAGGTTCTTACCAAGTTGCTCTTGAGGCACATGCATCTGTCTACCCTCTCTTTGCTCTTCCTTACAGAGCCTGAGAACATATGACCCCGTGCCTCTTTTGTCCTCTGGGGTTTTGTTTTCATGGATGCTTTCTGTCCCTCTCTCTCTCTGCATTTTTCTTTTGGCAGTAATAGGGATTGAACCTGGGGGCATTCTACCTCTGAGCTACACTCCTAGCCCTAATTTTTTATTCTTTATTTTGAAACAGGATCTCACTAAGTTGCAGAGGGCCTCACTAAATAGCTGAGGCTGGACACAAACCCAGATCCTCCGGTCTCAGTCTCCCAAGTACTGCGATTACAAGCATGTGCCACCACGCTCGGCTTGTCTCTCTGCTTTTTGGCCCTTTGTATTTACATCTGTCCCAGATAACCTAACTGGCTTGGATTGGTTTTGACTTCCAGAACATGGTAACATCATTGCTCATTTTGCTTGTCCTCCTCTAAACTCCTACTTGGCCTTGACTGCTGCTTTTTTAGTTCTGTTATGGCTTCACTTGTCTTTCTCCCTTTCTATTGCACGCATCTGGCTTCCCCTTGCTCTTTGCCTGAGGCCCCCCCCCCCCCCATTCTGCAATGTATATGCATGTTGACTTGGAGGGGCAGGGCCCATCCAAGATGGAGTATAATCAGAGCTGAGATAAGGAAAAGGAACAAGCTTGGCTTATGCAGAGGGCAGGATAGGACTATTTGGAAGAGAAAACATGGTTTGATTTCTACTAAAGGACAGAAATTAGACTGAGTAGGTAAGAACATTAGATAGTAGATTTTCTTGCAGACATGGTGTGCAGACGATAGTGTAGGAAATGGAATGCAAGCACAAAGTGACTATAAAAAAACTAAAAAAAATAGCTGTTAAAAGCTGCTTATATTGAAGAAAAATTCAATCTTGAATAGTACTGACAGAGGGATGGAAATATTGAATAAAGATACCAGGTAGGGGACTGACGCTGATTTATCCAGATATGAGACAGTAAGCAACAGCTTGAACAAGAGTGGAAAGGTTGTACTGAGAAGTATTTTTAAGAAAAAGTCATTGGGACCTGGAAGAAGAGTAGACAAAACATATTTTTATGTCATTTTATAATTGTCCCTAGTTTAAGAAAAATCTTGGTTTCTTTGGGGCAGTGCAAGAAGAGGTGCAAAAGGCATGAAGTTAGTCATTTCCAGTATTTCACTAAATATTCACAAGTCAAACTTCATAGGTACAGGAAAACAAGAATAAAATATTATTATAACGTCATTCAGGATTAAGTTTTCTTGAATTTTGCTATTTTATAGTTCCAAACATAAGCTGAGATTTCTCAAGGCATATGAAATGCTGAAGAATTTTACTGAAAATATACAATGTATGATACAACCCTCCCTGACTGTGTGTTGAAGACCAGAAAGAATAGAGCTATTCCTTTTTTCATCCCTATATGGTGGATATTTTTAGCACATGCATTTTTATTCTAATAAACTTAAACCTTTGTGATAATACTCCACATTATAGTATAAGGTCATTTTCTTGAATTTCTTTAAATTGGAGGTAAAGGCAGTCCAAAGTGTTACATTTTATAAACATAAAAAGACCCATGGACAGTTAGAATAGCTCTCATGGTCCTTGACCCATGATATTCATGCTTTAGTATGATCCCTTCATATGAATGGGCAGGGCCTGTGACTTGCAGCTAGTCAGTAGAATATGGCAAAGGTGATGGGATGTCACTCTTACAATATTATTACATTATATGAAACTCTTTCTAGTAGGCTTGTTCTAGAGTCTTCCTCCCTGTTGCTGCTTGGGACCCTCAACTGCTGAAAACTGAATGTTAACAATAACTGCATGATTAGGGAGGCATGTCTTTCTGTTAGTTGAGCTACATATGAGACCTAAGTCCTGGCTGAGGCAACCTGGAAGCAGAGAAACACAGCTAAGTCAGGGCCAGACTTGTGACACAGAGATGATGAAATAATACATGTGCATTGTTTTAAGCTGCCAAATTTGTGGGAATTTGTTATGCTGCATAGATAACTAATATAGTTCACTTTGCTCTTCCTCTTTTCTTGGCTCTATAAACAGTGACTAGTGCATCCATCACACCAGAGACTTACAAGTGATTCTGGGCTTCTCCCACTTCCGTATGATGAGTATGTATATATGTATGTATGCATGTATGTATGTATGTATGTATGTATGTATCTATCTATCTATCTATCTATCTATCTATCTATCTATCATCTAAGAATGTTGCATGTTCCTGGATCCTACCTCTTACCCAAGTCTTCTTTTCCACGATCCATACTCTCCAAAGAAGGGAAATTTGGACTTCATAACCCAGGCCTTTCTTCAGGGCTGAAGGCTACAAGATGCTCACATGAGCTCACTCTCAGAGACTGAGAGGGAAGGAAGAAAGGACGTAGTATTTTCAAGGAAAGGACATAGTATTGCCAAGCCAAATAACCAAGGAAAGTAATACTGATGGGCACTGAGTGGAGGCAGGGCAGTGCAGGGCCTCTGCTAGGCCCCCAGTTAATTCTACCATTGCTCAGAGCACCGATGGACCAGAAGTGACCTCACTTTCCTGCGGAGGCACCTTTTTAACTCTCTGTACCAGCTCTCATCACCTTCTGACTGAACTAAATGTTCACACTGGCCTGGATCTCACTTCCTCTCAAGTTTGTCCTCTGCTGTTCCCAGGCTGATTTCCTAAAACAAAAATGTGACTGATTTAAAAATATTTTCTATTTGGGTTCATGATAAATTAAAAACCCCTCAGTGTAGTCCCCAAAGCCTTCCATAGTCTGGTTAGACCGTACTACACCTCTGGATACTTCTGGTGGGTCCTATGCACGCACCCCTCACTCTGTATTCCAATAAGGCTGAGAGTGGACAGTACAGTTTCCAGGGAAAATTCATGCTGCTTCCATATCTCTATTCCTGTTGAGGTTGTTTTTCCTATGAAGAATGCCATTCACCATTTCTCAGACCAATTCTACTTCAGTCTTTAAGATTCCATGGACAGTTGGGCATGGTGGTGCATGCTTGTAATCCCAGTTCTTGGGAGGCTAAGACAGAAGGATCATAGGTTCGAGGCCAGCCTCAGAAACTTAGCAAAGCTCTCTGCAACTTAGTGAGACTCTGGTTCAGAAATAAAAAATAAAATAGAGCTGGGAGTGTAGCTCAGAGATAGAATGTCCCTGTGTTCAGTCCCCAGTACCAAAAAAGAAAAAAAAAATCCATGGATGTATTGAAAATCCCCAGTGAAGCCATCACTCACCTATTAAGGAGGGCAGGGCAGAGGTTTTGTGGGGATCCAGTTGGAAATTCATCAAAACTACTTCCAATTGCTCATTTGATCCAAGGGGACACATTCTTCAGTTGGTTATCAAATTGTGCCCATAACTAATAGTAAACTTAGAAAGTTCTAAGCATGCTACATGGCTGCCTAGTGATGAGGTAGTTGAAGTATCATTTTATATCCTTTTATTTTTGGCTGGACAAAAGTATAATAAAAATATGCTTCTTAGCTACAGTAAAATTGAAACTAATATCTATTTGGATAGATGTGCAAATTTAGAGAGATATAGGAATTTTATTCCCCACAAAGATATTTTTTCATAGCAAATCTCTAAATTGTTTCTGCGATGGCTGGAAACATCACAAGATGATAAATAATGAAAAGAGATTTTAGCAATTGAGCATTTGAGTAACTGGAGATGATATTATTACATTTTTGATGCCCTGAAGTTGCACAATATATATAGAACACAAAAGAAGTTAACTTGGACTGAAAACCTAGGGGAAAAGTTAGTTTAGGTATCAAAGCTGGTCCAAGTAGTTAATAAGAAAAAGAAAGAACCACCTTTTCTTTATTTGAGAAATTTACTAAGAATGTAGGCACCACTAGGGGGCCCCCTAATATTCCACAATTGTTGGGAAGCCTAACACAGCAGGGTAATAGAATAATGAATAAAAATGCTCTGTAATTTAAAGTATATGCCTTATTCACATTAATGTTTGCATGTTTGTATAAAGCCTGAAAATGGAACTTTATTATTTTAAGGTTTGCTAGAGTTAAAAATGTATTTCTGTTAAATAACTTAGCAATGCAAATGTAAATATGCATTGATAGAGAAAAGGCATAATGTGCTTCATTGCACTCAATTTCTTTAGTGTAATAAAAATAAAAAAAGAACTTAATCTAGTTTCATGATTCCTTTTTTTCCTGAGCAATACAAAGCAAAAGGATTAAAATTTTGCCACCTGAATTATTCTATCATATCAATGGAACATTACTTATTGATATGAAATGTCTCTATATGTCTATATACATAGATACACAGAAAAATGGGTAATTGGATAATATATTGTTTAACTATGTTCATCAGAATATATAGAACAAAAATTTAAATTGTGAATACTAATATATTGCCAATTAAAGCGATCCATAAAAAGTTTGGTCCAATATAGATACTTAAGAAAAAAGTAACATGTCATCAGGATATTTTCTATGTATTATTCTAAGGCCTATAAAATGAAAAACTTGGTTGAAAATTTTTTCTCTGTGACATTAAATCATATTTATGACAAAAGTATTATTACTAGGGAAGGAAATATTAACATCCTTTATATAGGACATTGTGATTTATGTTTATTCCCACAGACTCAGATATAATCAAATTATAAGAGAAATGCATTACATATTTCTTATTTGTTTCTGTTTTTTTTTTGTTTCTATTTTTCAAACACTCTGGCATAAATATCTGAAAATTCCAATAGAATTATATTTAGAGTCTTTTTTTGTGCTCTGAAAAATAAATGAGCCCTTTGAAGTAATCATAATTATTTTGAGGGTGGGAGGGGTGGGAGATGAGAACTTCGAGAAGGCAATTTTCCATAGTTTTTCTTCCTTATTCCTTTCCTGTTTTCTTTATATCAGAGTATAGTAACATTCTCATTCTTCTATTTCTTAGACTGCTAATTTTCAACTAAGATTTTAAATACAGATTTTTAGCTCTACTCCCAATGGACAAAAAGAGTAACGACAAATTTTGTGGGATAATAGATAATTCATTCTTATTTTTAGGTTTATGGATGTGTCAGCTTTTCCTGCTTCTTCCCTACACACCAAAGACAAATGCATGACTTGTTTACAGTTATTTGCCCCTTTCTCTAGTCCTCTATAAAAGAAAGACATCTTTCCAGCTTCTGGAAGGAATGGCTGGGAATTAAATACTAACACATGCTTTCTAACTCAGACTTTTTAGTAAGCAAGTGAACATGTTAAAACATTCAAAGTCATTAATATGATAATGTTATTTTGATCTTTTGCTTAACCTGGAAATTTTGGGGTGCAAAAATTCTCTTGCTAAAATATTTATTTTTACTTAAAACCCCCAACCAAACAAAAGCTTTCAGCTTGGTAACTTAGGTCAAAATAAGAAGATCAGTTAGTCCAGGTGTGTTGGCACACACTTGTAATCCCAGTACTTGGGAGGTTGAGACAGGTTCAAGACCAGCCTCAGCAACTTAATGAGGCCCTCCATAACTCAACAAGACCCTGTTTCCAAATAAAAAAGGAAATAGGGCTGGGGGTGTATCTCAGAGGTACAATGCCCTTGGTTCCATCCCTAGAAACATATACATACATACACACACACACACACACACACACACACACACACACGGAAGATCAGTTAGTTTGTTAAATTTATACCTTTAGATAAAATATTTGAAAACAATAGGTGGCCATTAAATTTGAAAGAAGTACATGCAAATGCATAGCAAATGATTTATTGATATTCAATTACATATAGGTGATAAATTAATATTATCTATGTTTCTAGATTTTATGTTCATTCTCAAACTATTTTATCTCACTGTTTCAAGGGCTTATATGAGATGAAAGTGATATTTATATGTTTGAGCAAGAGAGGAATTATTTGATGAATGTGTATATTAAGCAGCTATATAAACCAAAAGAAGAAAGGAAAATCATTTATTTTTATTCTCAAAACATTTCTCAGCTAATTTGAGTTTTTCTAGAGTGAATAACTGTGCAAGGTCATTAGTATGTATTTCTTTGGCTTAAATATGAAAAGTGACTATGTAATTTAATGTCATAGGGAGGCTAGCTTATCTTGCATATATATATGCACACATATATGTGGGTGATTATATATACACAAGTATATGTGTATTTGTGTATTTTTTCCTCTAGTAGTTATAAAATTATGTGCTGTTGGCAACACAATGAACTACAATGTGTGGTCCTTGACTTTACTTGGCCTACTGTCCTTTTTAAGATGTTTAATAAACATATATTCAAAGCTGAATAATAACACGGGACAAACTGTACAAGGAACTGAAGGAGGCAGAGCAATCAGGAGCTGGTCTAGACTTCTTTACAGGCAAGGGTCTCTGGGTTTGCCCTGGTTTTCCAGACTGCAGGAAGGGTTGTTCTTGTTCAGCCTCAGGGATACCCCAGAGAATCATCCATAAACGTGGGTTTATTAGTCAAGCGTCAGGGCCAGCAAGCTGTACTTGTTTTAAGAGCTATAGATTAATTGTAGTATTTTAAGACTGTGGCCCTAATTGAAAATTTCCATCTACTTAGATCATTTGTCATCTCATCTGTCTTCCCAGTTGCTAGTAATGAGCCAGCCTCTAGAAGTATTTGCTACATATTCCTAAACTTTAATGCAGGACACTTAGCATCGAATTATTTCATCTAATAGTTATTGGTCCATTAAATTCTATTTCAGATCATTGTTTTTCTTTAATCTCAAGCACAAGGTATACAGATAATAAAACCTAGAATATGAGAAAAGTTGCTAAGCAATCAACAAAAAATTAACCAATTTGCAAAATGAAGCTCTTATCATGTGCTTGTGCCTATGGCAAATGTTTAATCCAAGTGGATTTAGGTCTCTTAACTACCATGGAGGGAATGACTATTTTTCTTATCAGTTTATTTGGGTTTTCTCTAATCCCAAGAGTTGATTCCAAATAACCCACATACATTGGCAAATGATGACTTCTCACCACTTCTATGTTCATTTTCTATGTCCATTCTAACTGCCTGATATGAGAGTCCATGACTTACCCCAGCTGAGTCATGAAGTGCAGCCTTACCTAGGCAGCTGAAATCCCCACAGGTTTGACCCAAAGTTGCAAGATTATTATGACTCTTGGGTTTTTCTTATTTAGTTAGTCAATATTTATAAGCACTGTGGCCTATGAGTAAGGTACAGCTCCAGAAAATACTCCTAAGAGAGGTGTAAAATGTGGCTAATTTTTCTATAGGCTGAGGAGAAGAAACGCCCCAATTCCATGGTTCATATCCTAATATATTTTCCTTTTTATCATATATTATGGTTACCTATGAATAGAATTTTAAAAATAAATTTACCTTTCTAGAATGGCTAATTTTGGAATACATGGAATGAAAATTTCTTTAAGCCTACATATGTGTTATGAGCCACAGACAAATAGCCGATTTATTAAGTAGGTAGGAATGGATCCATGCTCTCTCGCACCTAAACATCTCCCATACACACAAACTTAACATTCTCTTTCTTATTTTACTCCTGAAAATAGGTACGCTGGGTCATTTTCTTCAAGCAGGATTGTGGACTGGCATCCCACCACACCTCAGTTACAGAGAAAAATTTGATGTCTGGACATGTGTAGTCTTGTGGAAAGAAAACTTATTTCACTCATAGACAAGAGCAGTAGTATAGCTAGCAGTATTTCCCCAGAGATGGTCTGATTTAAGAAAAAAATCGATATCAACTCTTGACACATTTTCATTTCATCAGCACATGGCTTTCAGTCCGGGCACAAATCAATAGGTAGCTTTTAACACTGCCCAACTATTTCTTCCTACTGGGCTTCAGGCAGCCCATTTGCCTTTAACATACCATGTGTCTTGAGGAAGTTTAACTGTTTTTCCTGTGACTAATCACAACAGCCTAAATTGTCGCATTAATCACATGACATTTTCTTCATCATCACTTACAACCAATTGACTTTTTACTTAGTGAAAGCATTTGAAGAAGGTGACAGTTATTCCAAAGGGGTCAAGAGTCAATGAGGAAAAGAAGTGTTTAGTTCTTAAACATGTATATGGCTTCTAAAGTTGACTCTGTGCCTCATATTCATTACAAACTTTATCAAGGTATAGGTAGGATTTCATAGACAAGCCAGAAAATAAGATTTGTTTAAAATGAAAGTGCAAGCTGAGAGTTACAGCATGTGGTTTAAAAACAATTTGTGCCTATCTATAAACTAAAAGTCACATCCAGAGTCACTAACAATTGGCAAAGTGTTTTCTCTAACTTTTGGAAGTGAGTCTTTTTTCTTTCTTTCTTTTGATGTTTAAGCTAGCATGGAAATTCAATTCAGTCCAATGCCATGTGAGATTGATAACCTCTGCAGTATTGGCAGTCTCAATTAAATGTAACATCTAGTTCATTACTCCACAACTCATATTTTTTAAATCAAATTAATCAAATTCTTACATTATTTAGAAGCCACAAAGGGACTATTAAGCTGAATAAGCAGAGACTTGGAAGGGTTTACAACATATTTAGCTAGGGCAATTCCAAAGCACAAACAGATTTTAAAAAGCAAAATCCTGAAAAGGCAACCTCCTGTATTATATTGCATTATTCCCAAGTAGCAATGGTATTTTTGTAGTGTCCTTGTAGAATGCCAGTCTTCTCAGATGTATCCTAAAATAATGCTATGTGCAAAAAACAGCTTGAGAAATGATGCATATGGGGTGCCCCTATTGGTGACTCACAGGTGTGTATCAAAGGCTTTGTTGAAGAAAATTTGGTTTACTGTAGTTTTCTCTACTGCCTTCCCATTCTGGTACATGTTATTGAACTCCTGGCTTAGGGATACTCCCAGAATGAAGACTGGTTCTGGAATCTGATATTCAGCATTATAATGGGAACAGATCTGTAAATATGAAGGGGTTTGCTGCTATCTGTCTATCTCCCTTCACTGTGGGGAATGAGTACTGGTGTTCCAGATGTTTTGGACATGACCATGGTGGGCCCCCTAAGTCTTAGATGCCTAGGAAGAATCTTGCCAAAATGGAGGAGGGTGTCGACAGAGGTAATTTTGTGTGTGTGTGTGTGTGTGTGTGTGTGTGTGTGTGTGTGTGTGTGTATGTTACTGGAGATCAAACCCAGGGGTACTCTTCCACTGAGTTATGTCTCTTCAGTTTCTCTAAGCAGCCTAGGATCCTTTTGAAGCCAAGCACTGAGACCAGATCACATGTGCAACCCTTAACTTCACATGACCAGTCTTTCACAATAATCAAGTGAAGTGTGTTTTCTTTCACTACCAGGAGTTTGGTGGTCAACAGGAAGACGTTGGGACAGCTGCCCCTCTAGCCTGTCCTTTGTTTAATATGTAAGGAACTGCATGTTGAGAAAACCTACTAGTGACAAGGACAATCCAAGGAAATCATGATCTTTGTTTTTGAGATTTTCAGAACTGGAAAACCTTGAGTGGCTAGGAGATTAAGATCAAATAAATGTACATCATTTGGCTACAAGCCTCCATCTGTGAGAAGGCTGTCACAGTTTTATATCATCTCTAATATAACCACCTCTAAATTAGCTTCCCAGCAAGATGATCCTGTAGGATGAGAATCCCCGCCCTCCTCCAATCAGTTGTTTCTCTACCAAAGGTGTGTGTGTGGGGAGCTATTTTGGATTAAATGCTTATGTTCAAAAGTCATACAATATACCCTTACTGCAAACTTGGTCATTAACATCACATCATAATGCCAACATGTTGAGCCATAGTGAGGCTTGTGTGTAAGTTTAAAATCTGGCTTCCTAAAAGCAATTCAGAAAAGTTCTAAACTGCCAAATTTCCTCTGGTAAACAGAAGTTGATAGACCAAGACAGATTTTTTTTTAAACCCCAAATCAAAATTTTTCTTTGGACTTCACATTTCCAGATGACTTTAGTTAATAGAAAGAAATTTCAAAATAAATTTCCAACTTCCAACATACCTTAAGTTAAGAATTAATGCTTTTTTAAATTTTTTATTTATTTTTTTGGTACTAGCGATTGAGCCCAGTGGCATTCTACCTTGGAGCTACACCCCAGACCTTTATTTAATTTTTGTTTTGAAACAGGGATGTTGGGAGTTTTGCTAAGTTGCTGAGGCTGGTCTGGAACCTGCATGCCTTCTGTCTCAGCCTCCCAGGTACTGGGATTACAGGTGTGCACTCTGCACCATTGACAAAACTTTTGATGGCTTTTATTCCTTAACCTGCTCAGTTTCAACTACTTGCTTATATTTTAAGGCCACCTTCTTTTCTAGCAACATTTATTGAAGCATGATATACAGAACTTTAAACATTTTTAATTAGCGTGAACTCACTCTAATATGTATTGAAATTATGTAATAGACACACTGGCTTCTGATTTTATGAATATTACTTTAAAGTAGGCATGAAAAGAAAAATGAGTTGATGTAAAGGAAAAATACTAACTAAATACTAGTATAGATGATAAAAAAGATACGGTAAAGCTCTTGAAAACTGAGTGTAACATTTGAGAACCACAGCTTGATGATTTTGGAGAACATGGTAATTCATTTCTTGTTGACTGACTACATTTTTAATATCTAGTGCTATAATTTTCAAAGCACTCCTCATATTTTATCCTTTTTGATATTTTGAACAACCCTTTTATCTAAAAGGCAGGCAGGTGATGTGTGATATTTATTTTAAGAAATGTTTAAACTATAGTTTTATTTATTTATTTATTTTTGTGGTAATGGAGATCGAACCCAGGGGTATTCTGTCATTGAGCTATGCCCCCAGTCCTATTTTATCTTTTATTTTGAAACAGAGCTTCACTAAATTCCTGAGTGTCTTGCTAACTTGCTGAGGCTGGCCTTGAACTTCCTGTCTCAGCCTCCCCAAAACAGGGATTAAAGGGACACACTACCATGCCCGGCTGAGATTTTTATAGGTTATAAAAATCACATGTCAAGGTCAGGTGTGGTGGCACATGCTGGTAATCCCAGTACTTGGAACGCTGAGACTGAAGGATCCGGGTTAGCGGCCTGCCTCAGTTACTTAGTGAGGCTCTCCGCAACTTAGTGAGACCCTGTTTCAAAAATAAAGAATAAAAAAATAGGACTGGGGATGTAGCTCCGAGGTAGAATGGCCCTGCTGAGTTCAAACCCCAGTACCACACACACACACACACACACACACACACACACACAAATCACATGTCAAGCAAGTGACAGCTTGGAATTGAACTCTATCCCTCTGACTCCTACTCTGAGGGGTATATTCATTAAAAATACTAACCGCTAAAGAATTGTGTGCTTGTGTGCATTCAGATATCTAGCAATAAGCTATACCTTGCTTTTCTCCTGTGGTGACTAGGGGTTTAAGTTAGAGGCAAACAAATCCACATTCACATCCCCTCACATCCCCTTAGGAGCTTCATTGAGTATTTAAATTAGTGGTGCTTGGTATCTCAAGTCCAGGCTCTTAATAGCCATTATGTTATTGGTAGTTTCTCGATTCTGCTCAGCTTTGGGGTTTCCTGGGTTTGGTCCCAATTCCCTGGATACTGCAAAAATCCTACATTTAACCTCATCTCAGCGGTCACTCCTGGCACCACTTGAACAGAGCTGATTTTATTTCAGCGCGTACTAGATTTTGTTCAGCTACATGTTAGGGATGAAATATGCAGGTGCTAGCTTTGAAAAGTTAATGTAGCTTCCCTAAAAGCCATGCTGACTACTTTTTACTCTATTAATGCAGAAAGTTTTGAGGAATTGAGATGGGAGCAAATACAAAGAAAAAGAATACTTTTGGTTCAAGTTTCCTGCAGCCTCAGGATTATATGATCAGCATCATTTTTATGGCTTTGAATATCATCTTCCTCAATTCAGGCTTAATTTACACCCAGACCTTAAATTTTAAAATTTGCCACCCTTTATCTATTCATTTAAAACTCTGACAGATTTTGGAGCAAGAACTCTGGAATACAGCTCATCTCCAATTTCTGGGAACACTTTCAAAGCTCCCTAGAAGAAAACAGGAGTTTGTGATAATGACCTGGAGACTTTTTTTTTTTTTATGGCTTCCCAATAAAGTGTGAACTACTCTCATAGCTGTGAACATTAGCACTGAGTAACCAGTGACTACATTATATTGAGGCAATTTTAAGGTCAACAGAATAATTATGAGTGAAAGTTCTTTCTTGCTTGAAGGAAAAATACATTAGGAAAAAGAAAGCGGCAGCTCAAATATTTATGGACACCTTCAGGAGAGCTAAAAATCAACAATTACTCAGAAATTCTCTGAAGTCTACGCCATGAAAGTGTTAGTAAGACTTTAACTAAAGTTTGTTTTAGCTGATATACTACTTACATTACTACATAGTAGAGTAGCAGGTGTTATGGATATAAATAATTAGAAATAAGTAATTAGTCCATTGGTGTATTTTATGTGATCAGCAGCATCATTTTAGTACTTTAACTCACCTGTTTATATTTGTTATATCTTTGTTAGTGTGATGTAATGTTGATTATATTTATATTTATTTGATACTGAACATTAATTTGATCAGGAAATATAATGACAAATAACATTTTCCCTTATGCATAAATACCATTGTCAAGAATTAAATTTGGTAAAAAGTAGGGCCTTCTTTCTTTTTTTTTTTGCAGTACTGGGAGTTGAACTCAGGGGCATTCTACCTCCGAGCTATACCCCCAGCCCTATTTTTTATTCTTTATTTTGAAACCGAGTCTCACTAAGTTGCAGAGTGTCTCACTAGGTAGCTGAGGCTGGCCGCGAACCCAGATCCTCCGGTCTCAGCTTCCCGAATGCTGGGATTACAAGCGTGTGCCACCACGCCCGGCTCAAGCAGGGCCTTCTTATTTGTGTATAACTATTGAATAGACTTTCTCCTCCCTTTCTTCTTCCTCCCTCCTTTTCTCTTCTTTCTTTTCCTTTTTTTTTTTTGTACCAGAGGTTGAACCCAGAGGCATTCTACATCTAAGCTACACCCCCAGGCCTGTTTTACTTTTTATTTTGAAATGGGGTGTCTTGTTAAGTTGATGAGTAATTTTGCTAAGTTGCTGAGGCTGGCCTTGAACCTGGGATCTTCCTGTTTCAGCTTCCCAGGTACAGGATTATAAGCATATACCATCTCATCTGGCAAATGGAGAGAGGTCTTTGTTTTTTCTCAGTAATGGGGATTGAACTCAGGGCCTTGCATATGCAAGACTAGAGCTCTACTACTGAGCTACATCCATAGCCTGACTTTCTTTGGGATGAATGCAACTATAAATTTGCTATAGAAACTAGATGATTAGCTTTAAAATTTATAAACAGCCCTAGTAGTGTTCTCTATCAGCAGATTTTTCAATATGATTCTGTACACATTTCTTGCCATACCTGCAACATATCATGCTATACACTTGAATAGTGTATATTGAGAAAGTATTCTTTTTGTCTCAGAAAATTACCTTAATGATGGCACATTATCATCACAGAGAAAATACAGATTTGGAAAATAGACTGCACATGTGTTCCTTTACAAATAGATTTGACTCCTTATGGCATTAGCAAAATTTACATTGATTAATCAGTAAGCTGTAATGTTGTTTTCGATCTGGTCTGAATGAATCAATTTTACTTTACACTCTAAGTTTTCTTGACTTTGAGGTGTTTAGAGTAAGTAGATATTATATTGCCTGTGGGAAAACACTACACTTGTAATTAAGCTAAGGAGGTAATTTCATGAAAAGAAGAGAATAGGGCAAAGTTTGCAGGATAGTGGGATTCCCAGAAATGGAAGAACTGTTTCTACTTGAAATAAATTATATTATCACCTATCATATGACTAAGAATAGCTATATATCTGTTAAAATAGGCCTATCAAATGAAATGATGAAATACCGTCATTTAGGAGAGATAACAAATTAAGAAGTACTATTAACAAAAGAACCCTCCAGAGCTTCCCATAAACGTTTTTTGAATGAACAAAAAAGACCTGCATAAAAGACACTTTCCTTCCCCACTCACAATATGCTATATTTGTACTTTTATATAATTAACAGTAATATATATATATATGTATGCATATCCATACTCTTTTATATATATCTGTAACTATATCTTTTATATAGTACATAAACATGATGTATTGATTTGTGGCAACTGTAACAAAATGGCTGCCCAGAAGTTGGTGCCCTAAGAGCATAAAAGAACATTTAGGATGGATTTGAAAGGTTCATTTTGAAGGAAATCCCTGGCTGGTTCAGAGTTGAAGTTTATACCATTACTGAAATCACTTGTTTATGGTAATTATAAAGTGTCAGGTATAATGAAAAAGTTGAAACCCAAGACAAGGTTCTGAGAAAGTGTACAATAACTCATTCCTAGAAAATAATTAGCAAGGAAAAATGCTTGAACATTATACTGATGGAGAAAAGTTACTATATAGATATAAATCCTATAAGGTTGTTTTCTCAGCATTTGTTACTAGTGCTAAAATTAGAAGACCAGCAGATGGCATATTAAAAAATTTCCATTAAACCCATCTCAGAAATTACACAAAAGAGTTGTGTTGGAAATGAGACTGAGAAGTAATGGGAAGCAAACATAGGTTTTATTTTTCCCCAAAGCCAAAATTACTTACTAAAATTAAATAAGGAATTAAGAAAGCATCACCATATTTTTCTGGCTGTTTTTTCTTCTTATGAGTTTCAAATTTTGCTTTTTCAAACAGAAAAATAGAAAACAAAATTAAAAAAACGATACCCTACAAGTGAGGTTTATCCCAATAATGTTTTCAGATTTTAAAATCAAATAATATACCTTACTAGGTACACTAGTTAGCTTTATATCACTGTGACCAAAACATCTGACAAAAACAATGTAGAGGAGAAAAGGTTTATTTTTGGCTCACAGTTTCAGTCCATGGCTAGCTGGCTCCATTGCTGTGGGTCTGAAGTGAGGCAGAACATCATGGCAGAAGGGTATGGCAGAGGAAAACTGCTCAGCTCATGACGGTCAGGAAGAGAGACAGAGAGAGAGAGAGAAAGAGAGAGAAAGAGAGAGAGAGTGAGAGAGAGAGAGAGAGAGAGAGAGAGAGAGAGAGAGAGAGAGAGAGAGAGAGAGAGATAGGAAGGGGGGCTATGGACCAACTTCCTTCCCCATGTGACTTATTTCCTCCAACATGCCCCACCTGCCCACAGTTCCATCACCTCCCAGTAGTCCATTCAGCTACCAATGGATTAATCCATGGATGAGGTCAGAGCCCTCATCATATAATTACTTCCCGAAAGCCCAACCCTGGTCATTGCGGTTTTGGAAACCAAGCCTTCAACACACGAGATTTTGGGGGACATTTCAGATCCAAGCTATAACACCAGAGTAACAGACTGTAAGAGAAAAGGTATATGATTACCTCCATAGATATTAAGAAATAATTTGGTGAAATATATCATTTTTGAAAGCCCTATGCCAATGAAGAAATTGAAGGAAACTTTCTTGATCTAATAAAGTTTATCTGCAAAAAATCTACAGCTACTATTATACATACTGATGAAAAGACTTAATGCTTTTTCCCTAAAATCAGGAACAAGACAAGGGTGTCTGTTCTCACCACACCTACTTAACATTATGTTGGAAGTTCTAGACAGTGTAACAGGCAAGAAAAAGAAAAGACAGATTGGAAAGGTAGGAGTAAAATTGTCTTTATTTGCAAATGATGTGATTATCTATGTAGAAAGATTAATTGAATCTATAAAAATTCTATTAGAATGAAAGATATTGGTAAGGTTGCAGAATACAAGCTCAATACGTAAAGCTCAGTTGTAACTCAATATGCAATAGTAGCATTGATTGATATGAAATTCAATACCATTAAAATAACAAAAATATGGACTATTTAGGAAATAAAGTTGACAAAAGGGATGCAACATGTACACTGAGTATTACAAAACATTGCTAAGAAAAATTAAAGTTGACCCAATAATAAGATAACAATAAGAAATGATATACCTTGTTCATGGGTTGGAAAACTCAATATTGTCAAGTTGTCAATTTGACCTAAATTGATTTATAGATTTAATGTAATCCCAATTAATACCTTAGCAGGCATTTTTTTTCTTTCTTTTAGAAGAAATAGACAAGGGGATCCTAGACTTCATATGCAAATGAATAGGACCTGAATCAAATAAAGCAAATTTGAAAAAGAATAGAGTTATAAGATTCATGTTACTTGATTTCAAGACTTATTATAAAGCTATGTTAATTAATATGGTATAATATCCACCTAAGGATGGAGACAAGTAGATCACTGGTGCAGAAGAGAGAGGGTCCAGGACTAAACACACATTGAAATGGACAACAGCTTTTGGACAAAGGTATAAAGGCAACTCAATGGAGAAATGATTGTCTTTTCAACAATTGGTGCTGAAACAATTGGATATCCATTATGCAGAAACAAAAACCACAAACTTGTATCTGTATCTTGCACCATATGTGAATATTTTCTCAAAATGGATCACAGACCTAATGTATAATCGACAACTATAAAGCCTGTACAAGAAAACATAGGAGAAAATCTTTGGGTTCTACTTACAGGAAATACATTCTTTTTTTTTTTTTGTGGTGCTGGGGATTGAACCCAGGAACATTCTACTTCCAAGCTACATAGGGTCTCATTAAGTTGCTGAGAGTATTACTAAGTTGCTGAGGCTGGATTTGAACCTGAGATCCTCCTGTCTCAGCTTCCCAAGTACTGGGATTACAGGTGTGTACCACCACGCCTGGCTAAAAAATACATTCTAATCTGTAGTGACATAAAGAAGATAGTGTGTGCTTGAGGGTAGGGAGAAGAGTAGTAAGAAGGGTTAGATAGAAAGGAATCTAGGTGTGTGTGTGTGTGTGTGTGTGTGTGTATGTATTAAAATATACACACACATGCATACATATGTATACAGATATAGATTTGGATATATGGAGAGTATAGATATATAGATACTCCAGGCCTAATCAAGAGAGAGAAAGAACACAGTAACTCAAACAGAGAAAACTTAATATAAAGATATTGTCTAGAATGGGGGTTGGAGTACCCAGGGATTGGCTAATAAGAGGTGAAGAGAAGCCTACAGAAATAGCAGAAATAAGGAGCTATCCTCCCGAATGCTGAGAAAGATGGACCTGAGGAAGAGCCCCCCCCTGATCCACCAACAAGGTTGAAATAGAGAGAGGGTATAACCTTGGCTCGGTGGACAGCCAGCGAAGTTGCTATGGCACAGCACTGGTACATGTTGCGGGAACTCCACCCTCCAGGGCTGTGGAGGAGCTGATGGTAAGAAGTGTCTCCCCAGAGGAGTCTGGCACTAGAGAAGCAGATACCCTAAAAGTGCCTGTCCAGTGCACATTCCAGAACCCCAAAGCAAAACTTTCCTTTGGTACCATCTCTCCAGCACCTCCTGCTGATAAAACTTAACATTCTGCAAAGGAAGTATTTAAGGATCCAGGTCCATTTTCTTGGAGTGGGCAAAAAGAATGACAAGATCCAATCAATAACTGGCCCAAAGAGATGACAGAGGTGGAGCTTTCCAGGGTGGGGAAAGAGAATGTTGGGTATGCCTCATTATCTCTATATAATGCAGTTGGTTGTATGTCAACTATACCACAATAAAGCTGTTAAAATATATATGAAATTGTTCTACTTCTCTTTTAATAGAAGTAACCCTTGCCTGGATTAGGGACTTAAAAGGAAGATGTTCATTTGTATCTATGCATATATGTATTATTTTTATACAAAGAGACAAATTTGCTAACCATTAAAGACCTCTGGCCTTACTCTGAGTGAAATTCCCTAGGGGCCTCACTTGCAGATTCACTAATTTGGGTTCAGCAGCTCAGTGAGATTGAGGAAGTTCACTTCTACCTGCCCAGTGGGGCCAGGAATTAAGCAAAATTCCCTTGCTAAAATTCAGTGTCTCAGAAGCCAAGCTGAGCTTCCCCAGTACCATCCTTAACTGAGAATTGGTGCTTATGAGCACTGATTCTCCGCTGTAGCATTGTACTCTTTCCCTCTGTCCACACCACATTCCGCTTCCTGGTTTGATTGGATATCCATGGACTCTCTTATAGGACGTGGTTCTCGGCTTCTGTTCACGTGGACGTTTAGGTAGCACACTGGGTTATAGCCATGTTTGCTACATTTGCAGTCTTAGAAATTACTGATGGCCCTACCCCTCACCCCCAGACTCTTAGATGTCAAAGAGTAATTTTGCATTAGCTTAATATTTACTTAGTGCTTACTATATGTAGGCATCATGTCAGTTTTAAAGGTTACAATGAATGATGCAGACATAGTCTGTTTATACTCACATTTTAGTAGAAAACTGCAGAAAACAAAATTCCAGTGTGGCTGGACATATTATATCATGATCATTTATCCTAATGTGATTTCTCTCTCGACAAGCCATGTTGTTTTTCTAATTAGAATCACTATAAGCTCCGTGAGGGCAGGGACTCAGAAATGATGTGATATAGCGATGCCATTCCCATATGCACACATGTACATATAAAATACATTTTTTTTTTTTTTTTGTGGTACTGGGGATGGAACCCAGGGGCATTCTACCTCTGAGCTACACACCCATCCCTATTTTTTATTCTTTATTTTGAAACAGGGTCTCACTAAGTTGCGGAGGACCTCACTAAATAGCTGAGGCTGGCCTCAAACCCGAGATTGATGCTCCTGTCTCAGCCTCCCAAGTACTGGGATTACAAGCATGCGCCACCACGCTTGGCTTAAAATACCTTTTTGGATAACCTCTTGGTGGATAAGTGCTTATTAGAAATTTGGCTTGTTTTTTTTTTTTGTTTGTTTGTTTGTTTTTGTTTTTTGCAGTACTGGGGATTGAACTCAGGGGCATTCTACCTCCAAGCTATACGCCCAGCCCTATTTTTTATTCTTTATTTTGAAACAGGGTCTCACTAAGTTGCGGAGTGCCTCACTAGGTAGCTGAGGCTGGCTGCAAACCCAGGTCCTCTGGTCTCAGCCTCCCAAATGCTGGGATTACAAGCATGCACCACCACGCCTGGCTTTGGCTTGTTTTTAAAAGTAGTTAAAATTGCTTATGAAATAGGTAACTGCAGCCTAGAGTCTATACATTGTCCTCGCTACCAACATCCAGCGTCATTGCTACCAACAAAATAAATCTTAACCTGGAAAGTTCTTAAAAGGTGGCCAGGGTGGGTGTCGGGGGCCTAGTTCCGCGGGCTAGACCTCGCCTCTAGATGGCGCCTGGCAGAGTGCCAGAAGCAGCTGCAGTTGGAAAACATTCTAGGGCTGTGCCACGCCAGAGCGCATGCACCAGCACGCCCGACTCGTGGCCGGGCCAGGTGAGAGCTGTATGAGACACCTCGTGGCTTAGGCCGGTGCAGGTATAAAAACC
>PVLC010009476.1:0-53916 GCA_004027655.1 Graphiurus murinus
AGAGCCGGGCGTGGTGGCGCACGCTTGTAATCCCAGCATTAGGGAGGCTGAGACCTGAGGATCCGGGTTCGCGGCCAGCCTCAGCTACCTAGTGAGGCACTCCGCAACTTAGTGAGACTCGGTTTCAAAATAAAGAATAAAAAATAGGGCTGGGGGTATAGCTCGGAGGTAGAATGCCCCTGAGTTCAATCCCCAGTACCGCAAAAAAAAAAAAAAAAAAAAAAAAAGAAACCAAATAGTAGGAAGACAATGAATTTCCTTTAAAGAAAGGGATCAGATTATAACAAAAGATAATGAGGGTGCGTGGAAGATCATTTGCTTGTATGGGGCCTGTGCTGTAAACTCCTTTTGTGCACTGATGAAGAAACGGAGTGAATATCAGTGTTCTGCCAATTTTTACAATAATAGCACCTATCAATAAACATTTTTTTTTTTTTTTTTTTTTTTTTTTTTTGCGGTACTGGGGATTGAACTCAGGGGCATTCTACCTCCGAGCTATACCCCCAGTCCTATTTTGTATTCTTTATTTTGAAACCGAGTCTCACTAAGTTGCGGAGTGCCTCACTAGGTAGCTGAGGCTGGCCGCGAACCCGGATCCTCTGATCTCAGCCTCCCGAATGCTGGGATTACAAGCGTGCGCCACCACGCTCGGCTCAATAAACATTTTAAATATGCTTTTAGATCTAAGCCATTATATTACTTTCCTGGGCCTGACATAGCTAAGTACCACAGACCTGGTGGTTTCAACAAAATTTATTTTGAAGTCAGGCATGGTGGTGCACGCCTATAATCCCAGTACTTTAGAAGGCTGAGACAGGAGGATCACATGTTCGAGGACAGCCTTAGCAAGTAGTAAGACTGTCATCGACCTAGCAAGAGCTTGTTCCAAAAAAAGATAATAAAACGCGCTTTGGATGTAGCTCAGAGTTAGAATGCCCCTGGTTCAATCCCCAGTTCCACACACACACACACACACACTAAATATTTTCATAAATTTGGAAGTTGTAGGTGCAAGATGAAGGTGCCAGAGGTTTGGCTTTTCCTACGGCCTCTAAGGTCAGCTTATAGGCTGTGTCCTCACAGGTCTTTTCTCTGGGCTCTTGCCCCTGGTATCTCAGTGTATTCAATTTTCCTCTTTGTATAAGGACACCAGTAAGACTGGATTAGGATTTATTCGGTCTTACCTATTTGAGCTTCATTGGACTTAACTCTCTGAAAGCCTCATCTCCAAATGTAGTTACATTCTGAGTCACCAGGGATTATGGCTTCAAGATAGTAATTCCAGCCTTTACTAGTTACGTACATGTTGGGCTGAACTATTTTTAAATACATTTCATTTATATACTACATTTGTATATATACTATCTTTTAAAATACACTTAAAGTATACCCCCTAAAGTTTTTAAAGGATTAAATAAATATAGAAGTCATTATATTTGCTCACCACATGGATTGTCTGCTGGACTTTATACACACCACTTTGGAGTCCTAAACTTGTAAGAGCTTCACCTGAAGTGAAAGTCAAAGATTGCTTCTATGCCCTGTTTTGTAACATTGCTCACAGGTTTCTGCAGGTTTTTCTGCCACACATTTTAAGGAGCTCAGAGATCTCTTGATGTTAGATTGTTTTACCACACAGACTGTCCTTAACTTTTGGCACCATAATCCTCTATATAAACATGAAGTATTTGCGACATATTTTATGTAAATATGAAAATTCATAAAACAGTATAGGAGACAGTTCATAAAGTGTATTCATTCAGAAATGTTCTTAGATCAACTGACTTCATGATAAAAATGTTAATCATTTTTGTCCTGCCTAGAAGTAAGTGCTTATTAATAATGCTGATTTTTTTTTTTTTTTTAACACTTGTCACTACAGAAGAAAACACATAATTTTTGGTGTTAATGCCAGTTCAGCTTCTTCTGTCAAGTGGTTTAAAAGAAGTTTGCTTTTACTAGTTTCTATTCCCAAAACTCAGTGTGGAGCTTTGATTATTCTTCAGTAAATATTTGGGGTGTGAGGTAAATGTATTAACATTCTAATGATACACAAATAGTGAGTCTAGATAGAGTAAGGGTTTAAATATAAAAGGCCAAACTAGTCAGGCACATCGGCTACACCTGTAATCCCAATACTACGAAGGCTGAGACTGGAGATGGCAGTTCCAGGACAGCCTCAGCAATTTAACAACTTAGCAAGACTCTCAGTAACTTGGTGAGACTCTGTTTCAAAATGAATATAAAGGGGTTGAGGGTGTAGGAATGGCCCTGGGTTCAATTCCCAGTACCAAACCAAAAAAAAAAAGGAAAAAAGGGGTCAAACTATAAAAAGAGGATGGATAAAACAATTGGCTACCCTTTGTGGGAAGAAATTTATATGTCTGTCTGAGCCGGGCGTGGTGGCACACGCTCGTAATCCCAGCATTCGGGAGGCTGAGATCAGAGAATCTGGGTTCACGGCCAGCCTCAGCTACCTAGTGAGGCACTCCGCAACTTAGTGAGACTCGGTTTCAAAATAAAGAATAAAAAATGTGGCTGGGGGTGTAGCTCGGAGGTAGAATACCCCTGAGTTCATTCCGAGAGCAAAGAAATCGATAGCAAAACTGCCAGTGCCCGCCTGGCAAAATTGAACAGTCCTGAAAGGGAGAGTGAGGATTAAGAAAAAGAAAGAAAGACAAGAGATAGATTCCGGAGGACTGTCAGTGAATACTGCAGCCCTGAGTTTATTCAGCTCAGCCCTTACATACTTTTTAGAGTATCAGAGTATACTTCAAGGTTAAAGCTTTCTCACAATAGTTGCATCTCTGAAAACAATCCTCTCTAGGTCCAAGGTTCAAAGAACAAATATTCACATAGTTCTTACTGTAACAGTCTGAATAAACATCTTGAGACAAAACAGTACTCTTGCCCTTGGTCAGTAATCAGTACATGTTATGAGAATCTGCATTCCTGCAGAAACAAACTTCTATGCACCTGTGAGTCAGCAAAAAATGACGAGCACTGTTGGTCTCCAACACAAAACTATTGCATACAAATGCTTCACATTTAAAAAATTGGAAAAGTACTTATGAGTGTGACATGTTTAATCTCTCTAATATAAACAATATTAAGACACCTGCAGATAGGTAGATATAAACGGATAATTTCCAAATTAAATGTAGCTTAATTGTATTTGAAAACCTACAGAAATGAAATACTAATTCAAAATTCTAAGATTGTCATAAATGCTGGCGAAAATTTATGAGTAAAGATATTTATTTAAAATAAGAAAATAGTAACATACTAAGAGTTTTCAAAAATATAGAACTAATGTACTCTTTCCAAGTATAACAGTGTTTTCCTAAGAGAAATATAGTATATATGATTCTTACTACTTTCATAGCCTTTTTCCCAATTACAGAAATTTCTTCTTCACTGCCATGTTCATTTAGTTTTATATAAGCATGCTCTTTGAGGCTGAAACAAATCTGATTTTCAATGTGAAAATAAAATATAAAAGCTGCTCTTAGAGATTCTAGACAGAATTTGCCTCTAGTCTTAACATAACAAAAATGTATATGATGGCCAATATTTAATAATTTTTTGTGTGTGGTAATTTCTGTAATCTGCAAATTATTTCGAGGTGAATGCTGCAGCCACACACACTGGTGAGTAGTCAAGAGGCAAATGGGGGAAAGAGATAAATATTTTATATACACGAATTGCAAATATAAGTGCATTGATATATTAGTTGCAACATTCTGTAATGAAGATAGCAAAATGTAGTTTTTTTAAGTATAAAGGCTTTGAGGAAACTACAAAGAAAAAAAAAAAGTATAAAGGCTGAAAGGTAGACTAATGACTTTTCCATTAACATCGAATGTATGGCATTCATTTAATCACTTCACTCCTGAATATATTTCTTGCTCCAAATCTAAATTCTAATAGATGCATTTTTATATTACCAGGAAGCCTGTTTATATATATGAAGCTTTAAATCACATTAAAGACATTTATCTTTTTTCATATGGTTATACATTTTCACCTGTTGCAAATCCCTATACCAATATTCCGAACATGAAGGGCCAATTAAAAATGAAAAATAAATATCAGGAACCACGGTGATGTTCAGATGTTCTCTGATAAATTTCTTTTTTTTTTCCCCCGGTACTGGGGATGGAACCTTGGAGCATTCTACCTCCGAGCTACATCCCCAGCCCTATTTTGTATTCTTTATTTTGAAACAATCTTAAGTTGCGGAGGTCCTAAGTGGCTGCGGCTGGCCGCGAACACGGAGCCCTGTCTCAGCCTCCCAAATACTGGGATTGCAAGCTTGCGCCACCACACCCGGCTGCCTATTGCTTTTACAAGAGAAGTATGAAAAAGTAACACTACGAAAGCAAATGAACTGCTCTTCTTATCAGAACAGGTGTGAGAAACACCTTCCTGAGAACCAACACTGCTTTTAAACGCTACTGGGGAGGGTAGTGCGGAGGGTCATTTTGGTCCTGAGGCATTTGGTATCAGAACATGATGGTAGTCGGTGGCACTGGAACCAATACCTGGCAGCGAACATTTGGGCGCTTACTGTGAACTAGTTTCTGTTCTACGCGCTTTACACGTGTATTTAATTTTAATCTTTCCATACTGAAAGGGAGCTGTGATCCACACGGACCTCTTTGGGGTAGGGGGCAGTGATCTGATTTTTGTCCATTTTATAAGTTAATGGAGGACATCAGACTTTAAGATTATTCTGGGACAAGCTTCGCTTCTGAGAATAAAAGTGATAACAAAACAAAGACCCACGCGCAGAGACAGTTCACCAGGCTAACTGGCTTTATAAATCCCAACATGATCCACGGGAGCGGTTCCTCTCGCCACTCAGCGCGTCCCTCTCGCGGGAGCTAAGCCTGCAGGCGAGATTTTGATAACGTAAGCAAAGTAGAGTCTCGCGAGAACTTAAACGAGAAAAGTGAGAGTACTTGCGAATTTCAGCCAATGCCTGCAGCCTGGGTGCTCTTTTCCAGGTCATCGGAAGCTTTTTGATGTCAAGGCGGTAGAATTCTTGTTTGGAAATTGCCGGCAAAATTATGCTGACTCGGGTGAGGTTCTGGGGCCAGGCGGAGCGCCTCTGACTGAACCAGACCTTTACGCGAGCAGGGAGGACGGGGGCTAGGTGGGGGAGCGGGATGCGGGAACTTCCTTTCCGGCTGTCCTTTACGATAGTTGTGGCTCTTTAACTTCCGGGTCCACAGCGCAGGAATAAAGCCAAGTACTCTGTTGGTCTGGAGCGTTCCCTGTCGTTTTCTCCCAAGATTCCTCTCGATCATGGTTAATAGTCCCTTCAGCCTAAAAATCAGATTTCTGATACCTACTTCAAGTTCGAACACAATGTAAGATCCTCTAGGGCTGAAAGTTTGTCTTCGGGTTTTTAGAACATTACACTTTTCTTGGACATTAATGACCAAATGAAACATTTGGCGAGGAGTTTCAAGAACAGTAGTGGCATTATTTTTTTTTTAATTTTAAACTTTTTTTTTTCGGTACTGGGGATTGAACTCAGGGGCATTCTACCTCCGAGCTACACCCCCAGCCCTATTTTTTATTATTTATTTTGAAACTGGGTCTCACTAACTTGCGGAGTGCCTCACTAGGTAGCTGAGGCTGGCCGCGAACCCGGATCCTCCGGTCTCAGCCTCCCAAATGCTGGGATTACAAGCATGCGCCACCACGCCCGGCTTAATTTTAAACTTTTTAAAAAAATTTGGAATAATTTTTTCAGTTGGAATAACTTTAGTTTTAAAGAAAGGTTTCAAAGATAGCACCGAGTTTCCATGCACTTTTCACGAAGTTTCCCCCTGATGTTAACATCTACAATGGCTTTTTAGAATTAATTTTGTTCTTTTTGACAGTTGAGTCTGCTTTAACATTTGCTTCACATTTGGACTATAATCACGTGGAAAAACCTTTCACATAAGTAGGTAGAGTATCAGTAATATTTTTTGTTACAGGTAAGATATTGCACCCACTTCCTGAACTAGTAATTATCTAAAAGAAAAAAAAAAACCTTCTTATCCAAAGAAAATAGGCTGTTAATATTTAAGTTCAATAAATTTATGTTAGTGTATCAGCAACTTTTTCTTATCATCATAGCTGAGAGCAAAATCAGAAAGGAAGCTTGCAAAACAGATTTCCAAAGTTGTGTTGGATCATTTTGAAAAACAATATTCCAAAGAACTTGGAGATTCCTGGAATACAGTAAGGTTAGTATAATTCATCACTGGATACTCTCTGATAGAATATTGAAAGTGAAGTATGTAATATACCTTTTGAGGGGAAAGATGCTCTGAGGCTACAAGGTAAAGGAATCTAAACATGGCTACGGCTGCCCTCTTCTGGGCCTGTAGAAAGGAAGAACTGAAAGAAAATAGATTGAAGCATAGGACAATGGAAAGGGAAGAAAGAAAACTTCATAGTGATAGTAAGCAAAAATTACACCCTAGTCATGTCCTGCATGAAACAGGAATGCCTACCAGTTGGACAAATTTAATTATACTGTAGTATAAAAAAATCTTAAAACTTTTGGGGATATTTGACTAGTTTATAAAATGCAGAAAATAATATTAAATCTACAAAATAATACTGCTTTATATTGTCTAACGTCAGAGTTTATTTAGTAATAACCCTATTTAAGCAGACATTGCATGTACATACTAATATAAAATTTTTGAATGCATTATGAAAATAAACATTAAATGCATAAAAGTAAGTGAGAATATTTATTTGCATGTTGGTGAGTTTTTCTATTGATCAGAATGTTACTGTATGGGCTCTTGACATTGAGTGCCTGATACAGTATAAATAATGCCCCCTGTAATACAAAGAATAAGATGATCCTCCTGTAGTTTGCTTATAGTCTATTGCTCATGGGAGAGTTGGATAGGGCATAGTTATAACTATGCAAACTGCTAATTTAGAATGTATTGTGACAGAAGTAGATAGGAATAACTTCCTTGCTTTGCTGATCAAGACCTGAGGGTGCCAGTGAAGACTCCAGAAAAGCCTGATCTTGGTGTTTTACAGGTGTTACCTGACATTCTAGGCTGAAGAAGTTAAGAACAGAAGACCAGTACATTTTCCACAGGAGGGGGGAGGGAGTTTCATGGCTATAGATAATAACTGGAATTTGGTTCAGACAGTAATTTCTTTGACATTTTTTCCCCATCTCTTCTTGGATTAATTCAATGTTTCTCTTTAACAGAGGACATCTTTAAGCATTTTTCTTAAAAATGTTATGTCTTGTATAATAAAGATAAAAGAGGTGGTTCTAATATAATTTTAGGCCCAATTAGGCTATGTAGGAAACTCAAATAGTATAATAAGAAAATGTGGTATGAGCTGGGTGTGGTGGCACATTCCTTTAATCTCAGTACTTGGGAGACTGAGACAAGAGGATTGCAGGTTCAAAGCCAGTCTTAGAAACTTAGGTTCTCAGCAACCTAGCAAGACCCTGTTTCCATATAAAAAATAAAATAGGGCTGGGGGTGCATCTAGGAAGTAGAATGCCCCTGGGTCAATCTCTAGTACCACAAAAAGTGGGGAGATGCATGCACACACTTGTTTTTATTTCAAAACTTAATTTCAAAATGGGTATCTTCTATCATAGAGAAGAAAGAATGAGTAGTGAACAGTATAGTAAATTCATGAGGTTTTTAGTAAGCAAAGATACTTGAGTGGAATATTCATACACATCTTGCATGCTTATTAATTGCTACACAATATTTAAAATGATCCTCAGACCAAGCCTCTGAGATTTGTTTCCCAATTTCACCTGAGGATATGCAGAATTTAAGGAATTAGCCTGAGTTCACTTACTTTGTAAGTAACCGAGGTGGAAGTAGTGCCCAGGTTCTCTGACTTAAGAGCTTGCCTCCCACCCCCTCCTGCTATGCTAATCCTTGTTCTGGACTGCTTTTTATACCTGGAATGTAATTAGGTATACCGGGTGATTAAAAAAGTGATTTCAATATGTTTTTATTTTGCAGAGTAAAAGTAATCTTGCTACTCATACTCTGTAATGAGTTATTTTTCTACTTAGTATGCTCAGACAGGCTTTAAATTATTATTTGACCCTAAACAAAATGAGCAGTGAACCACAAACTGATTTAATTAGCTGTGCCTTCTGCTTCATCTACCTTTTTGTTGGGTTTTCATGGTAATTTAAGTTTTGCATAAACATGTGCAAAATTTGCCTTAGGCAAAATAAAGGTTTTCTTAGAAAGTAGTCTGAACATGGAAGATAACATAGGGAAATAACAGAATTGCGTATTTTTGTTTTATAATTGTATTTGCAAAACATACTATTGTGACTGCAGTCTATTTACTTCCAGGGAGAAGTTGAGAGTTTTTCTTTTTTTCTCCTATGTAGAAAGTAATTTACTCAATATTTTTAGTCCTATAATAGTGGTAAAGATTTAGTACATGTTTTAATTTTACTGTTTTGTAGCGACTGTTTTTGCCAAATGGCCCTCTGAGAAGCCCTTTAAAATTAAAGTTTACCCTAGTTCTGTTTTTGCCCTACTTGTTGTCTACATATTCTTCAAGTAGGTCCATTCCTGGCATGACTCTAAACTTTCATCAGTATGCTGTTATGCCAAGCTGTGCAGTCCATTTCATACTTCCAAGTGTTTTCTAGCAACTAAACTGTCATATTCAGCAAACTCAAGAGCATATTATTTTTCTCTCCCAAACCTACGTTGTCTTTGCTTTTTTATCTCAATTGAAGATGTCAAGGTCAATCTGTTTATCTCTCTCTTTTTTCACACCTTCATTACCTTTCTAGTAAACAATGAACTCTTCTCAAAAATATGTCTGGCTGTTGCCCTTAGCTCTTGAAAGTTGATCTCTATGTCCTTGAAATGTACCTGATAAGATTCTTTGCTTAGCCTGTGTTTTGGGCCACACCTCATAGTCCTACACTGTGATCTACAGTGGAAGTTTTAAACCACAAATACCAGTTCAACCTCCAAAGGGATGGAGACTAATAGTCAGGTGTCTGGGCAGTGAATTCTGTCTCTTGGACCAAGGTTCAATAAAAACTGGGCTCCAAGGCTTTAGTAAGCATCTGTGGTTGGTTATATTCCTTTGTATACTGCCACACATTGTAGCTGGGAAAAATTAGCCTTGTCCATCTTTCCAGTGGCCAGGATGACTGGAAGCTTCATGCTTTGAATGTGTGGGCACTATAGAATGAGTTTTTTCCCATGAATAATTTTAATCTGTATGACTTTTGCTGTAATAAACCATAATTTTCAATGAATTTTATTTCCTTGGGGCGAATACTCAAACATGAGAGTGGTCATGGGGAAATCCCTGAAATTGTTAGTGTCAGAAGTGAGAGTGGTCTTGTTGACTCTGTACTGTCACACATCACTACCTTTCTCCTATCAAAATACAAAATGGCTACAAATACTATTGTTTCCATGTGAGAAATTTCTTAATTTGGACCTCTTTTTAAAATCTATGTCTACTATTTAGGCCTCCATCATCTCTTATCTGGCATATTGCAGTAGCTGTAGTGTCTCACCTTTTGTATTTATTTGTAGGCTTATATTAACAACCACTTTATGGCAGATTTGTCAGGTGTTCCACACTCATGGTAAATCCAGCCTGACTTAAAAATCAAATCCATGCCTTCTACCATTTGTGCTAATGTGAAGAGTCTGGATTCTCAGCTTTAGAAGTGTATGCATGGTTCCCTAATATGGGGGATTCCTTATGCCCAGTACTTTAGCTTTTTATTGTCTTCATTAGATATACAAATCCTCCCTCAGGACTTCCTCTCTGAGGTACCTTGGATAACAAATCTGTGTATAAATTGCCCTTGTACAAGAGATAAGAAACATCACTAAGAAAAAGTAGGAAAGGCATCTGCTCATCATTAGAATCTCTGAAGAATAAAAATGAAGTAGTTTGAAAACATACTTTGCATTTGTTTCTAAGCCAGACTTTTATTTATTTATTTTTTAAACATAAAGTATCTTTATTGTAACATTTTTGTTATTGGTGCATTTTAATCATACATCTTGAGTTACAAGCTGATAGAAGCCTACATGAACACCATGCACACAGCACTCATTTAACCCTTCCCCAATTCCCTCCCCATCCCCCCTCTCCCATCCTTCTAACGTTCAGCTTAGTGATTGACTGATTTGTTTGTGAATGCAATCCTGTGCATTAGGGTGTTTCCCTCTCCCCCCTCCCATCACTTTCAGTTAAGTTGCCTTCTTTGTTCCTCTAAGATTTCTCTTTCTTTGTCTAGAGTCCCTCCTATGACCCACTTTCTCCCTAGCTTCTGCATATTAGGGAGACCATTTGACTTTTACTTTTTGTGACTGACATCTCACTTAATGTTTTCCAGTTCCCTCCATTTCCCTGCAAATGACATGATTTTGTTCTTCTTTATGGCTGAGTAAAGTTCTATTATGTACATATCCCATAGTTTTGTAATCCACAGTAATAAAAACAGCATGGTATTGGCACCAAAACAGACACAGACCAATGGGGCAGAATAGAAGTCTCAGAAACAAATCTGCACACTTACAGCCAAATGATTTTTGACAAAGGGGCCAAAAATATGTACTGGAAAAAAGATAATCTCTTCAATAGATGGTGTTGGGTGTTGGCAAAACTAGTTAACCATATGCAGAAAAATGGAAGTAAACCCCATTTTCTCACCCTGCACAAGAATCAACTCAAGATGGATCAAAGATCTGGAAATCAGAGCAGAGATATTGCAGCTACTTGAAGAGGGCATAGATCCAACACTTCAACACATAGACACATGTAAAACTTTCTCAACAAGACTCGAAAGGCACAAGTAATTCAAAGGAAGATCAATACCTGGGATTGCATTAAACTAAGCCAAACTTTTAAAGTGATTGAGTGAGCACCCTCTAGTGGATAATTATAGTACTAAAAGGATTTTTTTTTTTTTTTTTAACCATGGAATATTAAATTGTTTTATAATCTACAGGGTTATACTTAACAATTCCGAGATAAAGGTTTTGTCCTCTTTATTATGTAGGAAGTTTGGGGAATAGAATAGAAGAAAAGAATAATTTCACAGAAAAGTTAAGTGAAAATCATACTATCAAATGTCATTTTCCAAATAAGCATTTTTTTCAATAATTTTTAACTTTTAAGTGCTTTATTTTGTTGAAATAGTAATCCTGGGGCTTCATATGTATCTAAGTGGTAGAGCACATGCTTAGCATGCATGAGGTCCTTGGTTAAATTCCCAACACTGAATAATAATAAGTTGAGAGCTCCATGATAAAATATAACTGGAGTCTTAGGCTCCAGGTATTTGGTCAAGGAGGCAGAAAATTGCACTAAGGTCCCCATAAAAACCATTTGGGGAAATAAACAGATAGTGTGACTTGTCCCATGATGTATTAGTGTAGATGCATAGCCTTTCTCAAAGTTCAGTCACTCTTGTGATCATTTTTACTTAATATTTTATTTTGTTTCTTAGAAAATTTTTAAAAATATATATTATCAGTAAATAGATAATCCTTGCATGTAGTTGATGCACAGTGTGTATTTAGAGAATGAATGAATGCTGACAGTAAGGCAATACCAACTTAGCACTTTGGAGGTAAGAACAACACTGAAACATGAGACAGACTTTATGAAGGATTTCCAGGCACAGGCAAGTTGCGGCACTCAACTTCCAGATTGTCACCTTCCATGTGTGCCCTTTTGGAAAAGTGCTCTCTTCCCCTCCATACTTAGGCAGGTACTTACTCTCCTTTCCCATTTTGCCTTTTTCCACTTATATAAAGAAAGACACACTTTCACCATACTGATTTCTTTTTTTTTTGTGGTACTGGAGATTGAACTCAGGGGCATTCTACCTCCGAGCTATACCCCCAGCCCCATTTTTTTATTCTTTATTTTGAAACAAGGTCTCACTAAGTTGCGTAGTGCCTCGCTAGATAGTTGAGGCTGGCCGCGAACTTGGATCCTCCTGTCTCAGCCTCCCAAATGCTGGGATTACAAGCGTGCACCACCACGCCCAGCTACACCATACTGATTTCTATAGGATATCAAAACCTCCATGTGCCAGAGACTAGTGGAATGTCTGTATAAGCATTTAAAGAGATGATGGCAAATTCTCTGACAAGGCAGGTGGTTCCCAAGTTTTGCTTTCAATAAAAGTAAAGAAGCCCTAGTTGAATTAAAAATTTAAAATATTTTTTGATGATGGATCACTAAGTGATTTGGAGATATGACTCAGGAAGAATTAAAAGTGGGAGACATTGCTATATCAAAATATATTTAATTCTCATTCACCTATCTAAGTGAAGGAGCTTCTCAGTCCTTATAAAAGCACAAAATTGGAATAAAACTGATGTTGAGCCCTGACTTATCTTAGCAAGGAGTTATATTCATTCATGGATATACGCAAACAAAAGCTCATTTCATTAAGATGACATTTTCTATCAATTTTTATTTGTTATATTTAATAATTAAATATTAAATTGAGAAATGTGTGTGTCTGTGCAGGGATTGATTCCAGGGACATTCTACGTCTGAGCTGCACCCTCAGCCTTTTATTTTTATTTTGAAAAAGGGTCTGAGCTGCTCAGGCTAGCCTTGAACCTACTGTCTTACTTTCTCAGCCTCCCAAGTACTGAGATTTCAGGTGGTACTGGCTCATAGGTAGTTTTGATCAAAATTTTTTACTAATAGAATTATTGGTAACTTTGTAAAAATTATCATTTTAGCACTTAGAGATTTGAGACCACACAGGAAACAAATTTAGTATTACATGTATGTGTTTGTGTGCCAGTCTGCACTAGGTGAGAGTTAGGGTAGAAATTCTCTGTTCTTCCTCTTTGTGTACCACTAGTGATGTAGCACTTGGCTCTCATGGGAAGTCACTCACGTTAGACTTTAAAGCTAGTCTGATTTAATTTCAGATCCTTCTGCTTGCTAGCAACATGACTTCCATTGCCATATTGCTGAAAGTTTCACTGTTGCATGGTTACAGGAGGTAAGCATGCAAAGTGAACATGGCAAATATCTAATCAGTAACTTATTAGTCATATTATCAGGGTAAGGAAGAATAGGTAGGTTGGTAGTAAATGGAAGTCTTTCCTTGGGGAAATAGAACCCCTGAAGAGAAGTGGATCAGAGAGAAAAGTCATTGTGGGCAGAGGGAGCATCTAATGCTGAGATTGGTGAAGACTGTGAATCTTGTTCCAGGATATTAAACTAGTTGAATAGGACTGGGTGTAGGTAATGAGGGATCAGAATTTTGTTTTTGTCAAGACTTTATTTTGTCTAGTTGTTTATCAACAAGACTTATTTCTGAAGATTTCTTCTTCCCTACCATAAGTATATGTCTCTAAATCAGATTGGCCTCTTCCATCCTGAAGTCTGTTAGTGACTTCCTGTCACTTACAACATAAAATTGTAAAACGTTCTCATATGATATTTGGTCCATGAGCTACTTAATTCTAAGTCCCCAAGACAGAGTTCTTCCTCATACCTGTGCTGCCTGTGCATGTGCTGCCTTTGCCCTGGAAATTCCTTTCTCATTTCTTCCAATTAACATATCGATAATATACAAAAATCAACAGTGGAGCCGGAGTGGGTGACCCATGCCTATAATCCCAGTACTTGGGAGGAGGATCGCATGTTCAGGGACATCCTCAGCAAGCAGTGAGGCGCTCTTCAACCTACTGAGACCCTGTTTCCAAAATAAATAAAATCAGGCTGGGGTTTAGCTCAAAGGTAGAATGCCTCTGGGTTCAATTCCCAGTGTCTGTCTGTCTCTCTCTCTCTGTCTCTCTCTGTCTCTCTCTGTCTCTCTCTCTCTCTCACACACACACACACACACACACACACACACACACACAAATCAACAGTGCTCCTAAATGAGTAATTCTCCTAAATCTTATATTTAAAAAGATTAATATGAATATGAATAAATGAAAAAGCACTCTAGTCAGGGTTAGAAAAGCTGAATACAATAAAGGTGTTAATTCTCTCCAAGTTTAATGTTATTTAATACAATTCTGGTCAAGATTACTATATTTATATACACAATTATTTTACAAATTTTAACTGACCAATTGATCCTAAAATTCATTTGAAAGATTAAACATCCAGGAATAGCTTTTGATTTCACCACTTATTATGTAAGCCACATGCTCAACAGTAGTAATGTAGAGATATTTACCCTGATATTAACCAGTTGAAAGAGTCCTGCCTTTTGTTAGCTAAGAGGTAGGCACATGACATAAGCCATGTCACTGTGGTTCATATAAATTATGTTTCTGACCATTTCTTAGTTACAAGTAACTTAAAGCCCTTGGTAACTTTTCAACCAGTATGAAGGGTAAGATTTGGGTGGACTTTCCTAAGGTTTATAACAGTGCTAGGCATGCTGGTGCATGCCTGTAATACCAGTACTTGGGAGACTAAGACAGAAGGATTGAGGTTTGTTGCCAGCCTCAGCAACTTGTGAGGCCCTCTGCAACTTAGTGAAACCCTGTTTCAAAATAAAGAATAAAATAGGCCTGGGGATATAGCCCAGAGGTAGAATGCCCCTGGTTTCCAGCTGCAGTGCCACACACACACACACAAAACCACCCTAAGATTTTACAACAATGATATTCAAATTTCTATTTGGAGTCTATTTTAAAGTAGTAGTTACCCAAGTGTGGTCCTGGGGATAAGCAGCATCAGACATACAGAATCAGTAATTCCATGTAGGGCCCAGCAGTCTTTTTTTAGATACTTGATGCACTAAAGTTTGCAAAGAAAAAAAAAAAAGTTATTCTCCAAAGTAGCTGAAACAGCCAGAAGTGGTGGTGCATGCCTGTAATTGTGATACTCGGGAGGGTGAAACAGGAGGATTGCAAGTTCAAAGCCAGCCTTAGGAACTTATGGAGGCACTCAACAACTTAGTGAAATCTTGTTTCAAAATAAAATAGTGCTGGGGGTGTAGTGCAGAGCTAGAATGCCTCTAGGTTCAATCCCCAGTACAAACACGGACACACACACACACACACACACACACAACAACAACAAAAAAATGAGCCTGCTTGGTGGCACATACCTTTAAGTTCAGTATTTGGGAGGCTGAGACAGGAGAATTGCAGATTTGAGGACAGCTTCAGTAATATAGCAAGACTGAACAACCTAGCAAGACCCTGTTTCAAAACCAAAAATAAAAACGGGCTAGGAGTTTAGCTCAAAGGTAGAATGCCCCTGGGTTCAATCCACAGCACCACAAACACACACACACACACACACACAGCAGAAACATGTCAGGATCCTATGCTGCAGTGAAAGGAGCAAGCAGCTCCACGTATTAGACCTAAATTACCACTCACATGGTGCACTTGAGTCGCAGGTGTTGCATTTCACTCCAACCATTGCTCACCTAGGCAACTCCAGAGTGAGTAGCAGCTGGAATTTATTTAATTGACCATGGTTAATGAGGCTCCCAGATAACTCAGCCAAAAAGGTCAGCTGGTCAATAAATTAAATATTTCCTGCTATTTCATCTGTCAGTTGATGGAAGCTTGTGATTGTCAAGAGATCTAATTGTTGGACCGAATACAAATTTTGGGAGGTGAAGTTGCTGGGGGAAAGGCTGCACCATCAGTTCATAAGTGATTTTTAAATCATCCTTGGATCAGAATCATCTGAGCCACTCTTTGCCTCATTAACTCCATTACTGTAGAGTTCACTATAGTTGGCTTTTCATCCTTTTTATCCTCATTAGAGGAAAACTTGAGTACTTATTCTTTCAAAGATATTTTTATGGTAGTATTCTTCCTACAGTAATAATAGTCTCTTGTTTTAAATTGTGTTTCTAAGTGACTTCCTTGTGCAAGTAATGATAGACAAAATCCAATTGGAAAGGCTATTTTTGGGGGTAAGATACTCTGCAGAGAAGGGTAGGGCTGAGTCAAGTGAGGCATACCTCCCTAGTGCAGAATTTAAGTACAAAAAATATTCAGGGATTATAATATTTTAATGATCAAAATTAATTCAGAATAAGCCACAAATGAACAAAATAATTTAAATGAAGATAGGCTCATAATAGTGCTGGGTTGAGCCATATCAGGCCCTTATGAGACAAAAGGACTCCTCCTGTCTCTGAAGATAGCAGGTAAGTGAAGTGTAACATTCACACCGTTAACAATGTAAAATAGTATTAACATATTTAGTTTTTTGTGTCTTTGTTTCTGTGTAGTACTTAGGATTGAACCCAGAGGCATTCTACCTCCAAGCTACATCTCCAGCCCTTTTTTTGTTTTTGTTTTGAAATGGTTGCTCTGGGTTGCTTGAGGGTCTATCTAAGATACTGAGGCTGATCTCAGACTTGTGATCCCCCTGTCTCAGCCTCCCACATACTGAGATTTCAGGCCTGCTCCAACACGCCCAGATGGCATATTTAATGTTAATATTCATTTTTTAAAATTTTTCATTTCTAGGGATATACTGACATCTCCATCATTGTGGCAGTATGCTGTCCTCCTCAATAGATTCAATTATCCTTTCGAACTGGAAAAGGATTTGCATTTGAAGGGCTATCACACACTCTTTCAAGGATCCTTGCCCTACTATCCTGAATCAATGAAGTGTTACCTCAGCAGAACTACAGACAGAATGCCATCAGAAAGACACCAGATTGGAAATTTGAAAAAATACTATCTTCTAAATGCCGCCTCCCTTCTCCCAGTTCTAGCTCTGGAAATAAGGAATGGGGAGAAGGTTCTGGATCTCTGTGCTGCTCCTGGAGGCAAATCAGTAGCTCTGCTGCAATGTGCTTGGCCTGGTAGTATACTTTTCTTTCAATAATTGACAACTTTTTAATATCTGTATATTAAAAATATTTGAAAAATATGAGAAGAAATGTAAGATTGAGTTTCACACTCAGGAAGCCTGAAACCCAGCACACCTTGAACAAGAATGGAAATGTTAGCTGAAGAAATCAGTGTAAAAGACCCCTTTTTCTAGCTATTTAATCCTTGTGGATAATTGGGAACAAATTTATAACATTTAGTGAATACAAATCTGCCAAATAATATGAATGCTGATAAGCCAGTGTCTGAGGATTTTAAATTTTTTATTGTTAGCTGGACGTGATGACATATACCTCTAATCCTAGTATTTAGGAGGATTGAATGTTTGAGGCTAGCCTCAGCAACTTAATGAGATCCTCAGCAACTTAGTAAGACACTGTTTCAAAGTAAAAAATAAAAAAGGATAGGAGTATAGCTCTGAGGTAGAATGCCCCTGGGTTCAATCCCCAGTACCAAAATAAATAAAAATAAAAATAACTTTTATTGTTTGTGTGTGTGTATGTGCATATGTGTTTGTACACATGCACAAGCACATGCCCTAGGGATTGAACTCAGGACCTCTTGCATGCTAAGCAGGTGCTCTACCACTGAGCAACTTGAGTCTTGCATTAACACTTTCATACTTCTCTGCAACAAAAACATATACATGTAAAATCACTTTTTTGTATCATTGGATCATAAGGTTCTGAGGCAGTCCTTTCCAACAAAAACATATGAAATACATATATAATTAAAATTTTTTGCAGGGTGTGGTGGCACACGCTTGTAATCCCAGCATTCGGGAGGCTGAAACTGGAGGATCCGGGTTTGAGGCCAGCCTCAGCTACCTAGTGAGGCCCTCCACAACTTAGTGAGACCCTGTTTCAAAATAAAGAATTAAAAAATAGAGCTGAGGTGTATAGCTCGGAGGTAGAATGCCCCTGAGTTCAATCCCCAGTACCGCAAAAAAAAAAAAAAAAAGAATAAAAAATAGGGCTGGGGGGATGGCTTGGAGGTAGAATGCCCCTGAGTTCAATCCCCAGTACCTCAAAAAAAAAAAAAAAAAAAAATTTTTTTTTGAACAATTCCATTTTATATTGGTTGTTACAAACTTATACTCTAGAAAAGATAGAAATAGGTGAAATTAATTGAATAATTATTCAAAGTACTATTTTAGCATGTATTAAGATAAAAATTTTTACAGATACACATTATACATTCTCATTTTCTTTTAAGTCTTGAAATTGCTATTTTACACTTAGAGTACATTTATTTCAGTTTTGGCTAGCATGTTACAAGTGCCCATAACCACATGTGGCAAGAGGGTTTAGTTTTAGACAATGCAGTAGCTTTGTTTGAAATGACTTTAAGCAGTTTTACAAATATTTATTGCAAGTAACAAATCCACAGTCACTATTATTATATTTGTGGTACTGGGTATTGAACTGAGGGCTTCACACATGCTAGGCAAATGTCTGTCACTGAGCCACATCTCTAGCAGTAAATACTTTCTTGAGATAGATAGTACTTAGAAAAAAATAATAATTCAGATTTCCCTGCATGAATATTACCTATTGCTAAGTAAGGCAGGGTTCAGCATAGATTCTAACTGGTTTTTATTTGATGGTTTTATTTACATATATGTAAATGTTGTAGTTCACAAGGATAAGAAGATAGAAATTGTGGGATCTGAGTTATAGTGGCTTCATTGGTACTTTAAGTTCCTTCTGAATTAGTATCCCCAAATTGCAAAAGGGTCTCTCATCTCATCAAGCATTATTTTGATGATCTATTAAGTGAGCACTCTTTTTTTTTTTTTTTTTTTTTTTTTTTTTTTTTTTTTTTTTTTTTTTTTTTTGTAGTGGTACTGGAGATTTTACCCAGGGGCATTCTACCTCTGGGCTACACTTACTCCAGCCCTATTTTATTTATTTTAAACAAGTTCTCACTGAGTTGTTGAGTGCCTCCCTAAGTTGCTAAGGCTGGCCGCAAACCCGTGATCCTCCTGTCTCAGCCTCCCATATACTGGGATTACAAGCATGTGCCACCACACCTGGCTTAAGTGAGCGCTCTTTAAATACAGTTTCCATTTTGTCAAAAGTAATGGATTTGAAACCATTTCAATTGTGAAAGGTGGCTTTGCCTAGTTGTTCAACTCATTCACTTTCTCAACTGAGACACCAATGTATTAAACTTCCCTTTCTCTGATATTATGGGTGTTTCTATACCTTGGCACAATTTGCCTTACGAATCCTGGTTGAGTAGAAGCTTGCTTTTCATTTGCAGAACTGACAGATAGCCTTGTGAAAGGAGAATGCCCCACTGGAGGTATTCTCCTTCTTTAGGAAGTTGATGATCTGAAAATTGATTTCTGAAATTATGCAAGCTTCCCTATCCCTTAGAAAGTTGTCATATATCCCCAGCACATGCATATCCAAGATTGGAGACTGCTAATTTATTTCTTCCTTTGAGAGCATTCTCTATTGAAATATGTCTTTAAAAATTTTGTGAGAAATGAGAATCCAGTTGTACTTGCTATTGGTTCAAATATATCAGTTAATTGTAATATTTGGGAGAAAATATACTGTATATTTTAGAGTTCTGGTAAAAATGCTGTTACTGAGGCTTGCCATATTTTAATGTAAGACATCATAATAAACAAAACTTTTATAAGGTTACCTTATTTTTATAATTCAGGCCCAAGTTTTATGGAATCATATCTTACAAGGAACATTGGTTTTTACTTGCATTTTTTCTGTGTTCTTTGACAATATTTTTATATTGGCTGTTAGATGCTTATACTCATTAATTATGGGTATAGAATATTTAGTTTGTACAAGATGGAAAGGAAATGTCAAATTTGGGTACCATTTTGAAGAGGGAGTATTTTAATCTTAAATTACCCTCATTAGTAGGCTATAAATATTTTACACATTTGTGGTAAGGAAGTTGATGAGGGGCGCAAAGGCAAACTGATATATTCTAGGAGTTTGAAGTGGGGAAGAATCTGCCTGAAGAATCAAGGGCAATGAACTACAGGCAGTATTCCAAGTAAAGTAGCTTTTCATCTAAGTAGGACTAATGATAATGGTTCTCTAAGAAGTACAGATGTCTCCATGCTGATGCTTAAAACCCAAATTAGGTTAGCTACAGTGCTGGAACTTGGAATGCAGAAGTAATGCTAATCAAAGCTTTTATAAGTAAAATTTAAAATAATGGCTGCACTAAATATGCAGTTTATGTGTCAAATTTCTTTAAATCAATACTGGCCATTATTCTGGGCAAAGAGGTTTACAGCTTTGAATGATTAAAAAGCTCTTGTGTTAGGGTGATTAAAAAAATGAGCCTGCTTTTCTGTTGGTCCAGCTACTCTCACCTGTTAGCACAGTTAGACTGACCATTGTTTTTTTTTTTTTTCTTTTTTCTTTTTTTTTTTTCCAACCAGCCTTTGTAGTGTCCTGTCTTGGCAGAAGAAGAGCTAACAATTATGATTCTAAATAGGAAATCATTAATATATGAACTAAACGTGGTGGAGTGGCCTAGTTTTCCTGCTGAGGGCTGTGTCGTTCCTTGCTGTCAGTGATAATGGTTTTATTTTTTGTTTTTGTTTTTACATCTGGTCAGTCTTTGGTAGTAGAGGAAATTAGAAAGACTCTTTTTTTTTTTTTTTAATCTACTTGTTTTTACCCTTCTTTCTGCTCCTTCACATCTCTAGGCCTTTTTGCATATTCTACAGGAACTATTTTCCCCCTGCTAACTCCTTTCCACCCTTCACGTTTTACCTCAGGAATTCATTTCCCTGTAAAGCCTTCCTTCAATTTGCTGCATTAGGTGCATCTTCTTTGTGGTTATAAAAATAATAACCATTTTGGAACACATGTGCCAAGGACTGTGTTAATCACATTTCATAAATCTGTGCTTTTCAAATATGTTTTAATAGTCTCTGCTTTCAACATCTTATATATCCATATAAAAATCTTCTAAAGTCCTAGAGAGAACTCAGTGTTACGAACACTGATATATATTGTCTCTCACACTGATATATATAGTACTGTGAGTTGGTGACTATGAATTCTATTTTATAGATGAAATAGAGACAAAGAGAAATTACTTAAATTGCTTAAGATAAGAGGCAGAACTGTGATCTGAACTTAACTTTTCACCTTGGTGGTGTTGACTCTATTCCAAGGTCATACTCCACTGCTGACTGTAGATGCAATAGGAAGGAGCTCTTATCTTTGTGTCTGCAACAACTAGCCTGTTTGTTTGTTTGTTTTTTCCTTCAATATTGTGAAATCTCATCTTACTCAATTTTGGCTTATAAAGTTGCTGCTGAGAAATCCAATGTCAGATGTAATGGGACAGCCTTATGTTTTATTTTTATTTATTTATTTATTTATTTTTTGCGGTACTGGAGATTGAACCCGGGGCATTCTACCTTCAAGCTACACCCCTAGTCCTATTTTTTATTCTTTATTTTGAAACAGGGCCTCACTAGGTAGCTGAGGCTGGCTGTGAACCCCGGATCCTCTGGTCTCAGCCTCCCAAGTAGTGGGATTATAAGCATGTGCCTCCATGCCCAGCTTCCTTATGTTTTATGTATGTATTTTCTCCTACTGCTTCTAGTATCCTCTCTTCATTTTAACCTTTGAGAACTTGATATATCTTGAGTTAGATTGTGGTCAATTGAATCTGACTTGTGACCACTGTCTTTTCTGTGTCTGAATATTTGTATCTTTCTCTAAATTTGAGAAGTTTTCTATTATGATCTCTTTGAATATGCTTTCTACTCTTTTGGCATTCTATTCTTCTTGAACCCCAATAACTCAAATATTTGCTCTTATAATGCATTCCGTTGTTCTCAGAGGCTTTTTACATTCCTCATAGTTCTTTTTTTATTTTTTCTGTGTCAACTATATATTTTTAAATAACCTGTCTTTCAACCTACTGATTGTTTTTTTCTTGTTTGATTTATACTGCTATTGGTGCTTACTATCCCATTTAAAGAATTCTGTTTGATTTTCAAACGTTACTTCAATATTTAAGATTCTTTGTTGTATTATTGACTCACTTCATTGTGTTTTCTTAAAGCTCATTAAGCCTCCTTAAGACAGCTAGTTTTAGTTCCTTGAGAGTTCACAGATACTGGTTGTTATATGGTCAGTTCAGGTGCCCTAGATTATCAATTAGGTGGGGTCACGATTCTCTGAAAGTTCTTGATGCTTGTTGGCACATGATATATTCTGTGCATTGAAGAATTAGATATTTATTGCAGTCTTCATAATCTGGCTTTCTTCATGCCTGACCTTCCCGAAATTCTAAGCTTTCTTATTTTCTCTGAACCTATGAACCTTTCTGCTATTTTAGCACTAGATGGCACGCTAAGTCCCGGTTTACCATAAGTCTACTGTTGGTTGTTGCTGTTTAAGCACTAGAAGGCACCCCAAGTCCACCTTTGCCCCATTTTCACGGTAGTATGTTGCTGATAATGAACCGGGGTACTGCCTAATTAGGGTAATCTGCAAGCTTTCATATGGAGCCAGTATAGGCCCAGATGCCTCATACACAGTCAACAGTTAGGTACTTTATGCTTCTTCCTGGCTTTGTATGTTACCACATAAGGACCAGCCCTAGGCGCTCATGCAATAACTTAATGTCTGCCTCTCCTTTCTTGCTTCTAATGGACAATTACTTTTTGTGTTGTGTTGACTGAGGCTGGGAGAGGAATAGAGTTGACAGTACCATGGCACCACTGTAACACTGAGCCACAAATCCATAGCCTACTAAGACAAGCAGAGCATAGAAGCATCAAGACCCACACTGCTATGGGATGTTTGTTTTTGAGGCAGATTTATGGCCCAAGACCATAAAACCAGCTGCAGATATGATGGCTGGGATAGAAGTTCCATCAATTGTTTTACCAGGGCTAGTACAGTCTCCATGCAAAGGCAGTGACATGGGGACAGGTATTGTTAGAATCTGCCCAGTGTTAGGTTTCACCAACCTGGCACTGAATTCTAAGATGAAGTCCTAAGTTCACTTTCCTGTCTTACCCGCAGTGGGATGAGTCTTACTCCTTATGGTACTACCCAAGGTTAGGGAAGGGGTGCTGAAGAGTCCTTTGTTCACCCAGGCTGATGCTAAGCTAATTACATCTGAGTCTCATTGCTACAGGGCAGTGAGACCTGTGCAGTGTAAAGGTGTGCACCAGACTCATGCAACACTTGGTCAGCATTTGGTAGTGATGCAAGCTGAAACACAAGTTTGTCCCACCAAGGTGTGGGTCTCCACTTGATTCCCAGCAGGTCTAGGGGCTCCATCCACAACCTCTAGTCTGGAGATAGGGGCTTTTCAGCTCCACCATGGTGGCGGTCTTAGCACTGAGCTCCCTCTGAAGCAGAGTTCACTCTTTTTTTCATGTGGTACTGAGGATTGAACCCTGGGGCACTCTACCACCAAGTTGTATCGCCAACCCTTTTTTTAATTTTTATTTTGAAACAAGGTCTCACAGAGTTAGAGAAACTGGCCATGAACTTGTGATCCTCCTCCCTCAGCAACCCAACTGCTGTGATTACAGACATGCACCACTGCAACCAGCTCGGTGCTCACCTTCCTGCCCTACTCCCTAGTGAGTAGAGTCTTGCTCCTAATTCTGCTGCCAAAGATTGGCAGAAGGATAGTGGAGGCAGTCAGTTACCTGGCTAAGGAGTGTCTATAGGCTTAATCTATAGGAATAGGGGCTGTGAGGCTCTGTCTGGCACACTCAGGATTTTACTAAGTCCTGGGCGTCAGTAAAATCCTGAGTTTCAAGTCTAAGGTCTGGAATTAATTCCTTCTTCCTTTTCCATGTGGTAGACATGACTTTCCATGCTACATAAGTGATGGGGCAGTGGTGATATAGGCAACTCCTTTGTCCCTCCTTCTTCAGTGCATCTTTTATTATTATTATACTAAGACACTGTAATCTCTCACCTGGCTTCTTTAGCTCTTGTGAAGATAGTTTGATGTGTGAATAGGTGTTCAAACATGTGTGTCTGTGGGGAGATAATTATTGGGGTGTCTTAACCACCAGGATGTTCCCAATGTCTATCACATTTGATCTTAACAACCATTCTGTAAGGTAGCTAGGTATAATTCCCTCTCTACAGATAAAGAAATGAATTCTTAAAGAGCTAACTAACTTCCCTAAAGTCCTCCAGCTCATAATTTGAACCCATGTCTTCCTTACTTATAAAGTTCGTAATACTTGCTTTTATCCATGTACTGTTTTTATTACCATCCATCATTTAAAATGAAAATGTGCTATGGAAGGAACTATACATATGCGCACATTAGAATACCTTATTTACTCTTAATAGCTAATATTTTAGGGTGAAAACTATGTCTGAGGTACTAATTTCATAGCATATCTTTAGGAATCTGCAATTCTCTATAGCTTTTCTCCCTCCTCTCTCAAATTAGACCAAATTAGCCAGGCATGGTGACGGTGACGCACGCTTGTAATCCCAGCATTTGGGAGGCTAAGATCAGGGGATCTGGGTTCACGGCCAGCCTCAGCTACCTAGTGAGGCACTCTGCAACTTAGTGAGACCCTGTTCCAAAATAAAGAATAAAAAATAGGGCTGGGGGTATAGCTCAGAGGTAGAATGCCTCTGGGTTCAATCCCCAGTACCACAAAAAAAAAAAAAAAAAAAAAAAAAAAAAAAAAAAAAAAAAAAAAAAACAGACTCAATTGAATAAATATGTGCTCTTCTGGGAGGATGTGTAGGCATAACTATTGTAAATGACATTTGTATATATATGGTGTGTGTATGTTCATATTTCTGTTTTAAAACTATAGATAATCATAATGTTTACCTCTGTGCCCCGTTTCTGAATAATTATGATGAACTGTTCTTTTAAAATTTATTTGCTGAAAAGTAGAAATTTAACAATTATGTTGCCTTCACTTGAACCTTTTTTTTTTTATATTTAGGTTATCTTCATTGCAATGAATATGATAGTCTGAGAGTGAGATGGCTGAGACAGACGTTAGAATCTTTCATTCCACAGCCATTGATAAATGTAATTAAAGTGTCTGACTTGGATGGCAGAAAAATGGGAGATGCCCAGCCTGAAACATTTGACAAGGTACCTTTTTTTTTTTGCATTGTGACAAACTTATGGACTCTCAGTGATACCACTGTTATGTTACTTTGTTGTTTTTGTTTTAGAATCTCTGCTTACAGATATAGCCTCATACAGTTCCTCAGTACTCTGGGAAAAAAAATTTTTTTTTTTTTCATTACTGGGGATTGAACTCAGGGGCATTCTACCTACGAGCTATACCCCCAGCCCTATTTTTTATTCTTTATTTTGAAACCGGGTCTCACTAAGTTGCGGAGTGCCCCACTAGGTAGCTGAGGCTGGCCAGGAACCCGGATCCTCTGGTCTCAGTCTCCCAAATGCTGGGATTACAAGCGTGCGCCACCACGCCCAGCCCCATTTTTTATTCTTTATTTTGAAACAGGGTCTCACTAAGTTGCGGAGGGCCTCACTAGGTAGCTGAGGCTGACTGGTCATGAACCCGGATCCTCCAGTCTCAGCCTCCCAAATGCTGGGATTACAAGCATGTGCCACCACGTTGGGAAATTTTCATATAGTGAACATGGAAGAAATTTTATTTGATGGTCAATATAGCTCAAAGGAAACAGTAACTTTGAGTTTGGGGATTATAGAATATTTTATATTTCCAGATACTTCAAAGATACTCAGGAGAAGATCAGGTATTACTTGGTTAAGTATACAAATATACAGTGTATCGCTTTAATTCAGTAACATCCATATCAGAATATGAGGGTTAAAGAAAAACGTCATTTCAGTAAACTGAAATTGAGATGTTAACTTTTAAAATTAAGTGATAAGAATTCAGAAATATGGTAATGTCTGTTTAAAGTGAGTAACTTTTATAAGTTTTGCTTTGGTCATCAAGAATATCAAATGTTAAACCAGGCATGGTGATTTACACTTATAAGACAGACACAGGAGATTGCAGGCTTGTGGCCAACCTCAGCAACTTAGCAAGGCCCTCTGCAACTTAGTCCTGTTTCAAAAATAAATAAATAAATAAAATAGGAATATGGATGTAGCTCAGAGACAGAATGGGTTCAGTCAGTCCCCAGTATCTATCTATCTATCTATCTCTCTCTCTCTCTCTCTCTCTCTCTCTCTCTCTCTCTCTCTCTCTCTCTCACACACACACACACACACACACACAAAAGAATAAGAAAAGAATATCAATGTTATTAGCAGACATGAGTAGACTTTTAGTTCTCTCCTCTTCCTTTTCCCCTAACCGAAACAAACAAGCAAACAAACAAAAACCAAACTCTGAACTCACATAGGAAAATTTTCTGAAAATTATTAGCAAGAAAATGTCAGTAAGAACTTAACATGTTGCATTTTTGGTTGCAAAAGAAATGCTTTTATTCACTTACTGTTTTCCACATAGCTTCTTGTTATACTTTGTGTCTGAGAATATATTAGCATTGATTGTCCTTTTTTTCCTGTAGGTGTTAGTTGATGCTCCATGTTCAAATGACAGAAGTTGGTTATTTTCTTCTGACTCCCAAAAGGCAACTTACAGGATACAGCAAAGGAGGAATTTGCCTGTTCTCCAGATAGAACTCTTAAGGTAAGGGCAATTAATTCAAAAGTGTATTTTGGTTTCTACTATACTTTAAGAAATATGACAAAGTATGTCAATCCCCCAAATGGAAAGTTTCCTATGTAAGTAAGAGTGATAAATTCCTCCAAATTTCCAACCTCTTTCTTTTCAGTTCCCATGATGTAATGCTTTCTAGCCTCAAGGAAATACAGTATCACTATGCTTTGTCTTTTAAAGAGCACAAATGTTTGCTTCCCAAGACTATCCCAAGCCTAGAAAGGCTCACTACCCTTTTATCAGAATTTGAACAGTCCTCCTGTAGGAGTAGCTTTGATCCAGGATACTTTTTTGGGGGGTAGTTTTCTGGATTAGTCAACTCCTTAGGAAGATATAACTAGTTGTTTGTACATATTTCCTCTATAAATTTTCCAGAAATGACTGGCTACTAAGAGATACTTCGTTTCTTTCATATTAGAGCAATTTTGAAACATCTTTATTCTGGTTTCAAAAGAATTTTTAATTTATATACTCCTCCCAAGTAATTTGTATTGTTTGATGTTTGTATAAGTCCACTGTTCTACTGCCATAACAAAATACCTAAGGCTGAGTATTTTATAAAGAAAAGTTTATTTAGCACACAGTTCTGGAGATTTACGAGCATATTTCTTAGTTTTTTTCTAAATAGATCTCTTTAACTTCTGTGAAATATTCAAGAGGATCAGTCCATTATATTCTATCTAGTCCTTCCTTCCTTACTTCCCTCCTTCCCTCCCTCCCTCCCTTCCCTTCCTTCCATCCCTCCATCCATCTATCCATCCCTCCCTCCCTTCCTTCCTTCCTTCCTTCCTTCCTTCCTTCCTTCCTTCCTTCCTTTCTTCTTCATTCTCTCATATTGTCCCTTTTTTTGTGTCACTGGACAGACATACTAGCCTTTTTCTTCATTAAATATCAAGAAGTACAATTGAGTATCAAACATCTTAATAGTTATATTGAGTTACTTTCCAAAAAAATACTATAGCAGTTGTCAGGGGCCAGCCATGGTTGCAGGTGGTGAGATCCCCAGGATGAAGAAAACATGAGGAGTCGCCATCTGGAGGAGAACAAATGGCAACTTTATTCTTAGGCTCTTCCCTTGCATAAGGTTCTAGGCAAAATGGCACTTGTCCACATCAGTGTGGCTGTGCACTTGCGCATGCGTATTACCTTGTACTTAGTCATCATGCATAACTCTATACATTGCATGAGATTCACGTTTGCCTGCAGCTCTTCAGAATGTACATTCATTCATGGCTGGGTAGGATGAGCATGTATCTGCGGGCTGTACCGACCAGGCAAGGGTATGTCCAAGCTGTTGGCCTGTACTCTCTTTGGGCCTCCTCACTGTACCCCCTACTGGGTAGCTATGCACACCTTGACCCAGAGAGCATTACATTGGCCCCAAAGACCACAACAGCAATAAAGGGTGCAAAAGATGACTATTATTCCTCCAGCTACACAGGTGGGAATAGTCAATACCCATCTCCAGGACTATCTCAGTGAGTTCCACCAGGTTGTAAGCAGATCCTCCTGTAAGGCCCGAATAGCCTGTATCTCTGCATCCATTTCCTTTAAAACTTGCTGTACCTGCTGCTGGTAGTCTGGAATATACATACACCATCCTATATAAAGAAGAGCACATGTTCTGCCCTATGCAGCAGGGGGCATATCTAACACTATTCTGTTCTGCAAAACCACCTTCCACATCTGGGTGGTTTCATCCATGAAAAGGAAAAGAGCCTAATGGGATGTATTTAAAACTTCTGCAACACATTGGGCTAAGGCTTCTACAAGCCTTATACATCTACAAGGCTCTACATCTATAGTACCACACCTTGGAATAAATAAAGCTAAGATAGTTCTTGGGGCAACTGTTCAACAATTTGATTGGTCACAGACCAGTTTACCTATTCAATGCAAAAAGGTGCTATGCTTAAGAGCTCTACATATTTTCTAATTAACCACTCCCACCATTTTCTATAGCATATCCCAATGAAGGGAGGGAGCATTAGTATAATCTTGGCACAATAAGTCCTCTATCATATGGTGTTTTTCATCCCATTTTGGGCTGCTGTGGTTTCAGCTTCATAAGTTAGTTCTCTTGCCTGAAGTAATGGGGGCAATTCACCATTAGAGACCTCCGTTGGTAGCTCAGTGCGAACTCAACAATGGGAGGTGTTGTGCAGTCTTGGAAAGGTGTGTGCCTAGGAAGGCTATACCCTTCCGTTAATCTGGATGCTAGGACAAGGCAGAAAGAGACCATTATATGTAACTTCTTTCCTTCCAGGAGGATGTGGGCCACAAGCTCATCTTGCAAACATTCTATACAAAATACAAGGGAAGAGGCCATAGTCTTATGACCTGTGTGCCTTTCAAAATTGTGCCTTTTGCCCATGTTGGAAGCATGACTCATGCCAAGCAGGGCCAGGAAGATATCCAAAGGTCCAGCTGCAACTTAGTCTTCTGTCCCAGGCCCCATGGCTTCTACACACACCAGGGCCACTCCCAGACATCTTCCTACCCTGGGGCCAAGGGATTAGGTGCAGGGAGTAAGAGGGATACTTTTCTTACCTTTGGTCATAACTGGGAATCTTCCAAGCTATGTGTCACCTTTAAAATGTGGATGATTCCTGCTATTACTTTATTTATGGGGGCCTGCACAGTGTAGTGAGGTACTCATTTAAAAGCTTCAGTGCCATGGGCATGTGTGCTCACCACCTCTTTCAATAGGGGGCAAGGCCTTCAGCTATTCCTTTAGGAGTCCATTAAAGCATTCAGTCATTCTGGCTGTTTGAGGCTAGACTTGAGCTAGAGTATTGGCATTGTCATTACCAGAATTCTGTAAAGGCTTATGTCCTGGAACATGATGTATTATAGCTCCTTTCTGGAGACCCCATTTCCACAGGTCCTCCCACATATCCTTGCTTCACTGCAGGTGGTGCCCAATCAGTCAGTCGTGTGCTCCCCATCAGGGCAGCCACAAGATTTAGCCCATGTCAGACTATCTAGCTCTCTGTACAGACATGCAAGGTCCCAATCTCCCTTCATGAGAATTAACTAGACTTCCCAGAGCTGGGTCCATTGGCTGGAGCATCTGGCACCAGTCTCATATCAAAATGTTTCCTAGGCAGGCTGTAAAGCCACAGCCGCCCATGTGGGTATCTACCCATGACAAGAGCCATCAGTATACTACACTTATGTGGGTATAGGAGCTATTCCTTCATCATAGGGACTTCAGGACATTTCCCACTTCCTTGACTTTCCTTTCCTCCTAGGGATATGGGTATCTCCCACTTCCTCAGCTTTCCCTTCTTCATAAGCATCTCCCACTTCCATGGGTTCTGAAGGCATTGTCACTTGGAACAGTATGTAACTGTTCATACAAAGGACTACTAGAAAACTATTTATTACTCTAGGACTGAGATTTATATTCTTCATTTCTTTATTTAAAAAAAAAGTGTGTGTGTGTGTCTGTGTGTGTGTGTGTGTGTCTCTGTGTACACACATTGTCAGTTGCTCTGTTAGACAATTGCCTATACTTGTCACCCTCTTTAACAGGATTGTGAGCCCCATGGAAGCAGGGATTATATAATTGTTTTGTTTTATTTTTTAATTTTTTTTGTCCCACTGTGTGATTTGGTACCAAACAGGTAGAGGGAACTCAGTAAATAATTATTTAAAAATGATAAATTACAAAAAGTGAGTTTATACAATTTGCAGCTGTAATTTAAATTATAGCAAAGTTCATCTGACAAAAAATGATATAATCATTACTGTGCTACAAAGTAGTTATAAATGTAAAGCAATTCACATAATTTATTTTGATTACTATTGCTTTTACATAGCCAAAGCATGGATTTGGATTTAATTCCTTCCCCCATTTAATACATTTCCCTTAACATCATATAGTATTTCAATCATTATCACAAAGATCATGCACATACATAAACCTCTTAAACCCTAAGAACTAAAGCTATTCCTTAATAACTACTATGCTTTTCCATCTTACTCCCCAAAAGGAATAACTTCAGTACCACATCACTTTAGTAGCAAACCGATAGGGCATAGAACTGATATCTCAGTCAAAATAAGTGTACATTTTCAAGTAACCCTGTGTGATTGTGAAAGGGCATCACACCAGCATTATCCGTCTTTTACTTGAGCAGGTGCCCTACATTTCTTGCCTTTGCCTGGTCCATATGGGAGGTTTTGGGTCAGCTGAAACTCTGAGTCTTTTGGCTGTGTGATTGTGATGAGCAGGATACGCAAGTTTTCTAGGCACAGAAAATGGTCTGATTTTCTCACATCTACTAGTCTTGAGGTTAAAAGATAAAGGTAAAAATGATAATACCAGACAGAATCTCTCTTTTATTTCCTGCCCTTGACTTCTAAAATGAAAAAAGAAAATGACAGTAATTTTTTCATCAGTGAGAGCACCATTCTATTACTATATCATTTCCCTGTCTTCCAAATCATGCTCACCTGCTTATTTTAACAAAATACAGTCCATTTATTCCATAATAAAAAAATAAAAGGATTTAAATGCAAATATACAAGAGATTAAATTGATGTGAGTTTTAATCAATATCTGTTAGCAGATTTTTGCTTGAATTTGCAAAGAGCAGTTAGAAGGCAAGCAAGCAAAGATTGCCTGGTCTGGTATTGTGGACATCGGATGGTAATTGAAATGGAGAAAGGAGAGGAAAGAATAGAAGAGGGGTAAATAAGTAAACCTTTTTGACTGAACTATTTTATTGACGTTTTTGGTTGAACTGTTTTATTGACTTGTATCTGCATTTATTATGTATTTGTTTGTTGACAGATATGCCCAAAGGTATATGCCCTACAGGGCTCTATATTCATTTACCTTAGGAGAATCCTTTTTATTTTTATATTAAATAGGTAGTTTTCATAGAGTTTAAACTTTTAACTTTGGAAAAGACAATATTCTACAACCAGATGTTTTACAACAAAATACTAATCTTGCATACCTTTTATGAATGTGATATATAAATGAATATTGATATTTTAATAGATTTTTGATATTACATTTAAAGAAGAGTCAGTAGTTATATATTCTTATTAAAAGTATTTGAAATAATGTATATGTAGAACTATATAATTATAAAAATAGTATCTTAACCTGCCTTTTTAAATTTTAGCATGAAAAGCACAGTGATTATAGAAAAAAAAAATTCTCAAAGCTCATAAGTTCATTGTACATTAAATAGGGACTCCTTGATGTATCCATACAAATGTGGAAAAATTAGAAAACTGCAATTGAATTTATAAAACATGAAAACATAAATTATATAAATTTTTCTCACACAAATATTCCTCAAACCATTTTCAGAAGATAAGAATGAGGGGCAAGGATAAAATGTATAGTTGAATATAAACCAGTTTTATTCATAAAATTCTAGGAAAAAGTATACCTTTATTATCACTTCTTAATATAATTTCTGAGCTAATCATTTCTGGTATATGCAAACTACCTAATCAAATTATTTTGTTTTATTTGTATTTAAATATATTAAGAAAAATATAGTATGAAAATTATATACAGGAGTCTTTTTAGAAAGCCACTAAGATATTTGTGCAAGAGAAATTTAAAGGATTTTTGGGTGAGAAAACACTTTACTGAGATTATGATTTATAACAAAAATATGAGTATCTTATTGTGGTAGTGTATCATGTCATCCATTTCCTAGAAGAAAATCAATCACATATAAAATACTGACCCCTTCTGGTTTTCTTTTCTCACTATTTGACAAGGAAAATCCAATTTGTGAACTCATTGAAAAAGGAAGCTTAGGTTATTGGGTAATGTTTTGAAAATTTGTATAAATCATCCAGATAACAATCCTTAAGAAGTGGTACTCTGACAGTAAGAATTGTGTTTTAAAAGAAACATTAAAAAAATCACTAACATCTATTCACTGATGTTCTCTAGTTGAGATGAGATATATGTGGTGACTGGAATGTAGGCCTTTATCATTTATCAACATAGTGGCCAAAAGTTGATGTATTTATATTGGAAAAATAATCTTTGGTTATGTGGTTCTATCAGAATAAAAGACTTTCATCACAATTCAACTGTATATGTATTTTCTTTTTAAAGTTCAAATAACTCCATTAATTTTGTATACTGTCATTATATGCTTAGTCATGTTTGGAATCCAGAAAACCAAAGTATTATTATTACTATTACTACTATTAATACTAATTTTATTCCTCCTCATGTTCCTCCTTTTCTTTCTCCTCCTCTTCTTTTTTCTCTTCTTTCTCTAAGTTTGATGGCAGAAATCAGATTTTGGAATTAAAAATATGTAATTTATTTGGGAAAGTTAGACATTTTTTTTTTAAGTGTTTTGGATCAAACCCAGTGCCACACACATGCTAAGTACATGCTCTACCACTGAGCTTCTACATACTTCTTTTTAACCAAAGTTAACTGGTCGAAATATTCCACATTAAGTGAAAAATAAACAGTTTAGGTGATATCGAAAGCTATAATTTGTAGCTGTCGAGTGTATAGATTGACAATATGCAATATAATTTTGAACATAAGATTTTTATTAATATTTATTACTTTATCCAAAATAGAACTATCTACTTTGTATGGGATACTTTGCTAAGCAGCACAGGTACTAAAGTATGTAGTGCATGATCTGTTATCAAGGTAAAGGTAAAAATATAGTAAAGACTAGAGGGAATAGCTAGAATGCAGAGAAGGCAAGAGGGGGACACGTAACACTGCTCAGGTTAAGAATGTAAAAAGGTATATTTTACAAAATAAGTAACATAAATATTTAAACTGGAGATATTTTTCTAATAATTTAAGATTTGACTCACTCACCTGCCTTCTTTCCCTACAAGTCCTCCCTAGAAATCAAAAAGAAATGTATCATAAGCCAATGTCTGTAATTCCTTCCCCAGTTATCTAGCTCCTTCCTGGATGATTTAGAAAGCTGATATTTTAATCTTCATTAGGACATGTTTTGTAACTATTTCTTAAATTAATCATATTGCAAAAGAAGTATCTTAGATGCTTCTAACTACCTCAGTAAATAAATGAGTGATTTGATATGATATAGTTACTTCAAAAGGATGTTTTCAAAGACTAATGATTCAAACTTGCATAATGAGTTAAATGGGAAAAAGACATCAAATTATATATGAGTATGATTCCTAAAAATGAAAATGCCATGTACAGTCAAAGGTAATAAGTGAGTAACAACAGTTATCTCTTCAAAGAGTGGCTTATTTGCTTCATGATATTTCTTTGTGTTTTTCAACTGCAGGAAACAGGAATCTATATTATATGCCCACATCTCCCTCTGCTTTTCTAGTGCCTCTTGATTGTTTACATGCCTGAAATTATTAGTAAATCTTGATCAGATAAGCTGCTTCATCTAAATCTGATCCTTTTGTAAACTCACCTCTGTACTCCAACCAGGCCTCTGTGATGAAGCTGAATTGAGGAGCATGATCTGGATTGAATTGCAAGTCTCTTATTCTACTCCCACATCTGAATCTTGTGACTCAACTCATTTAGCCAACTGTTAGGCATAATGTAACAGTCCTGCCTCTTATATGCTCTGCATGGGAAAAATGCAGATTTTTATTTTTTTTTTTTTTTTTTTTTTTGTGGTACTGGGGATTGAACTCAGGGGCATTCTACCTCCAAGCTATACCCCCAGCCCTGTTTTTTATTCTGTATTTTGAAACCAGGTCTCACTAAGTTACGGAGTGCCTCACTAGGCAGCTGAAGCTGGCCGCGAACCCGGATCCTCTGGTCTCAGCCCCCCGAATGCTGGGATTACAAGCATGAGCCACCATGCCTGGCTCAGATATTTTTAATCTGCATGATAAAGAGGATGTGAGGATAAGACTAGTTGAACCAGGGCTCCAGGAGGTTCAAGAGAGCAAGGGAGATTTTTTTTTTTTTTTTTTTTTTTTTTTTTTATTACTCAAAGTTTCATTTATTTAGCTTTCTGACTCTGTGCTTGTGCCTTCAACACTTTCACAACGATTTTCTGCTCCTCAATAAGGAAAGCACGCTTGATCCTGTCACGGACACATTTAGCACACATGGAACCACCATAGGCCCTGCTGACATGTTTTTTTGTTTTAGACAATCTCATAAGAACCTTAGGTCTCACCGCACGAACCCCACGAAGCCGGCCTGGGCACACACCACATGCAGATTTTGGTGCTTTCCCAACCTTCTTGGTATAAAGGTAAACAATTCTGTTACCAGGTGTTCGAGACAGCCTAGTTTTGTTTGAGGCTGTATTGTAGGAGAGCCTACAACGATATGTCAAACGCTGGACCATTTTGAGTGCCTCTAGACGCCGGTCCCGGAAGAGGCAGCAAGGGAGATTTTGATACAAATTAATTGTGACATTTTCTATTTTGACTCTCTCCACCAATAAAAATAATAACAATGAGTGCCATTCATTCACTACAATGGCTGCTCCTCTTTTACTTTTTTATATAGGTTCCAGAAAGTAAGGGGAGAGAGTCTTCAATTATTCACTCCAACAAAATGCCTACCTTCTTCCTTGTGGGTAGGGGAATCTCCTCTTTTAGAGAAATGTGAGACAGAGATTATGAAGATTATTCTCTATTTATTACTTTACTAAATATTTGTTGAGTTCATTTTATGTACCAGGCACCAGTGGTAAATAAACTACATTCAAATCTTGTTTGATTTAGCTGCTGCTACTGTTTTAACTAACTGTCATCATCTCTAATTCTGTAGTCTTGTATCTTCTACCTAATGTCCATGAACCTGCAGACTTTTTATTTTGCTTATTTATTTATTCATCCATTTATTGTAGTACTGGGGATTGGACCCAGGGACATTCTACCTCCGAGCTACACCCAAGCCCTATTTTATTTATTATTTTGAAACATGTTCTTACTGGGTTCCTGATCATGTCACTATTTGCTGAGGCTACCCTCAAATCTGTGATCCTCCTGTTTCAGCCTACAAAGTACTGGGATTACAGGCATGGGCCACCATGCCTAACTCCAGATTAACTTTTTAAAAGCTTATAAGCAGGATAAAATACTGGACTCTTCTGTAGTTTTGACATTTTAGTACAAATGTCTTCTCTAATGTGGCTTGATAATGACTGGCTCTTTTAATTTTTTTGGTGTTATTTGATGGTGGTGGTGGTGTTTTGTTTGAATCTTGTTTTTTCTTTTTCTTTTTTTTTTGTGGTACTGGGGATTGAACTCAGAGGCATTCTACCTCCGAGCTACACCCCCAACCCTATTTTTTATTCTTTATTTTTTGAAACAGGGTCTCACTAAGTTGCAGAGTGCCTCACTAGGTAGCTGAGGCTGGCCGCGAACCAAAATCCTCCGGTCTCAGCCTCCCAAATGCTGGGATTACAAGTGTGCTCCACCACGCCTGGCTGAATCTTGTTTTTTTGATAGAGGTTTTTACTTTTCATGTAGTTCACTGTCTTTTTTATAGGATTAGTGTATACATAGTATAAAATTTTATCTGTAGATTCTTTTGGATTTTTAAATAAAAACTAATAATTCTGCAAATATATTTTTTCTGGTAGCTTTATTTTTTAACTTCCATATTTATGTCTATAATCCATCTGAAGTTGATTTTTCTTAATAGTATAAAGTCTCCTTTTCTCTGTTCTGTTCTCTTCATACCTATGGATATCTAGTTGTCTCGAGCATTTAGTGAAAATCTGTTCTTCAGTACTCTAGTGCTACTTCTGTCATAAGTCAAATTCCACAGTGACATAGATCTGATTTTTATTATGTTTAACTGCTTTATTTATTGATCCTCAAACTAATATCACGTTATCTTAATTAATATAGAATTAATGCCATTATATATAGAGGCGAATCTCCCCTTGGTTTTTTTGTTTCATTTTGTTTTGTTTGTTTTAAGAGTATCTTAGGTATTTTTGGCCTGTTTGCACTTCTGTATATATTTTAGAATTAGATTGTCAAGTTTCATGAAAAATTTGTGGGGATTTGGTTGGAATGATATTAAACCTGTCAATCAGTGACATTTTTTCAGTATTTCAAAATGTTAATCAAAACATTGAGTATAAAATTTTATCTGTAGATTCTTTTGGATTTTTAAATAAAAACTAATAATTCTACAAATATTTAGATTGAGTCTTGCTTTTCAATTCTTCTATTTTTATTTCTTTATCTTGCCTTGATGTACTGGCTAGGTGCCCTAATGCAATAATTTCGTAAAAATTGATAGTCTTGTCTTGATCTGAAAGGAAAGTCTTCTGTTTTTACTGTCTTGTGGTGGTGTTTGCTAAGGATTTTTAAAGGTTACTTTTATGAAGTTAAGGAAGTCTCCTATTTCTAGTTTACTTAGCATGTTTATTATGCATAAATGTTGACTTTCATTAGAAATCTTTTATCATTTGAAAGGTTCTTAAGACATTTTCCTTTAATTTCTTTTTTTGTTTGTTTGTTTGTTTTTTGCGGTACTGGGGATTGAACTCAGGGGCATTCTACCTCCAAGCTATACCCCCAGCCCTGTTTTTTATTCTTTATTTTGAAACCGAGTCTCACTAAGTTGCGGAGTGCCTCACTAGGTAGCTGAGGCTGGCCGCGAACCCGGATCCTCTGGTCTCAGCCTCCCGAATGCTGGGATTACAAGCATGCACCACCACGCCCGGCTCCTTTAATTTCTTAATGAAGTGAGTTACATGACCTGACTTTTCTAATATTAAACTGCCCTTATATGTGTGTCCTATCTTGAAGTGCATGGAGTGTGGAATCAGGGTTACACTACTGTAGTTTCATAAAATGAACTGAAGAGTGGGCTCTCGTGTATATTCTCTGCTTATGTAACTGCAATTATTTTCTTTGAATGTTTAATACATTCTGCAATGAAAGCATCTAGGCCTGGAGTTTTATTTTCGGAAAGATTTTTGATCACTGATTTGGTTTCCTTAAAGGTTACAGGACTTCTTAATTTTTTCTCTTTTTTCTTGAGTCAGTTCCATACTTTTTGGATTTTATTTTTGTTGCAGTGCTTTTCCCTATTCATATCATTCAAAAAATTGGTATTTATAATTTTTTATTATTGTTAATAATTAGTCTTACCTGATATTTGTCAAATTTTGATATCTTTTCAAGATCTAGCATTTAATTTTGTCGATCTTCTTATTGTGTGTTTGTTTTCTATTCCTACACATATGGAGATTTTCCAAAATTATAATAAAAAGATATTCTGATTATCTTTCTCATTATTTTCCTATTTTTATTGTGATGAGGACATATGGTACATTATATTAGTCCTCTAAAATTTATTTTTCTTTCTTTGTAGATATGTTAAGTCAATTCTTATTATTTTATGTGTGCCTGAGAAGAATGTGAATTTTGCATTTATTCAGTGTTATATACACATCCATTGAGTGATATTTGTTAATTCTGCTATTCAGATATCCTATATTATTTTTTAAACTGATTTTCCAGTCAATTGTTGAAAGTTATATGTTAAATTTTCCAAAGTATGGTTTGAATTTGTACATTTCTCTTTAGAATTCTGTCATGTTTTATTTTGCCTATTTTAAGGTTATTTCATTAAAAGAATACAAATTTTATTTTGTCATTAGTTTTCATATTATCCCCAGAACTGTAGGGACCACCCTATTTTACCTATTAAAAAGTAGGGTTCTACTGTCTGTATTTATTATTGAGGCAAACAGTACTGCATATTTATTTACTTATTTATTTTTTATAGGACTAGGGATTGAACTCAGTGCTTTGTGCATGCTATGTAAAAGCCCTACCATTGACCTATACCCCTAGTCCTCTATTTATTTTAATTGTGCCTTGAATAATTACTAATTTTGAATAGCTTATTCTATTCCATAACTTAAAACAACTCACATATGTAATATGTAGCTACTGAAATATTTTTAATAATGGAATGACATGATTTTACTTGTTTTAGAAGGACTGCTTTATTCAACTCACATATGCAATATTGAGCTACTGAAATATTTTTAATAATGGAATGACATGATTTTACTTGTTTTAGAAGGACTGCTTTATTCCTCAGAGAGTGGATAAAAGGGAGCAAACATGGAAAGAAGAAAGCTACTTAGAGAGTTAATGGAAATTTACTAGGTGAATAATGGTTATCAATAGGGTAAAATTAGAACACAAAAGTCTTCAAAGTTTGATTACACTTTAAGCCCTATATTAACTCACTAAATTATTGAGTTTGTAAAGTATCATTGGTGTTATCAAGAGTTTTAATATCAACCAAAATGAAACTGAACAAATAAGTATACAATAAGTATTTGAAACATAAAAACACACACATCTTTCTATTTTAAATAATCTGAACTATTTTTTTCAAGATTTTTAAATAGTGGTCATTAAGTATGGCAGAGGCTGACCTGGCTCTTTTACACTTGGAAGGAAATGCTACTTTGTCATTTGAGTATTCTTAATTGTCACTTGGTGCTTTATGTTCTTCTGCCTCCCCTGAATCTTCTTTCTGCTGGGAACAACTACTTACTTGACTAAGAAGGTTTGAGCCAACACTCTTTTTTTTTTTTTTTTTTTTTTTTTTGCGGTACTGGGGATTGAACTCAGGGGCATTCTACCCCCAAGCTATACCCCCAGCCCTATTTTTTATTCTTTATTTTGAAACCGAGTCTCACGAAGTTGCAGAGTACCTCACTAGGTAGCTGAGGCTCGCTGCAAACCCGGATCCTCCGGTCTCAGCCTCCCGAATGCTGGAATTATAAGCATGCGCCACCACGCCCGGCTCTACCCAACACTCTTAAAAGCAAGATCACTCCAGCTTATATCCATCAGGTGTCTCCATGGCTCTTCTTAAGGTTTTGCTGGCTTGTGACCTCATTCTGTCACTCATTACTGGTATCTGAGTTCATCATGCTATTGACCTAAATGGAGTCACTAAAATGCCTTTACTTTAAAGGCATTTTATTTTACTTTAAAGGCATTAAACTTTATAGGTGTTTAGTTATCTTATAATCTGACTGCTGCAGAACTCAAAAGACTTCCCTGTGTAGGAGGAGATAGTCATTGTTTTTCTCTGAAGAATTATTTAGGTCAGTGGTTTTTAAGCTCTGCTCTATAATGACTTAGGGATTCCATAGTATTGTTATAGAAACCATGTTGAGGGATCATATAAAGATGACCAGGAGAGCCCCTTTTCCACTATGCCAAATCTAACCAGAGACATGCTAACTTTATCTGGTTAAATGTGTCCAACTAGGATCATGGTACTTTATCTTAAACACAGAATTTCATTTGGAGACCTTTCTTGTTATAAAAAAAAAGTTTAAAAATATTTTAAATCATTGATAAAGAATTCTCTATTCATAAGCACATTCATCGTGGATCAAAATCTGGTCAATTCTGGTGGTTTTCTTGAAGGCTTTTTATTCCCTTTTCTTTGTATAAATGATAAAACTGTATTAGAACAATTCTTGAAGTCAGGTAGGCCTAACTTGGTTTGTTGTCACTGTTAGCTAATTTAAGCAACTCAAAACTGGATTCCTTATGTTGAGTTTTACCAGAGAACTTTTAGTCCTTCCCATACCCATATTAATGAGGTAATTAACTGTTGAGATGTTCTGAACTTGAGATTTTCAAGTGGAAACTGATAATAAATATGTTAAAACTTGTCATTTATAATCTATTTCAGGAGCCTCGAATGTCATTACTCTGTTCTACCAGTACTATATAAAAATATTCCTTCTTCAGAGTAAAAACTTCACTGCAAGTAGAGAAAAGATAATTATCAGCGTGGCTTTTATTTCTTAGGCTGACAAAAAAATAGCTGCTGGGTATGGTATCTCTGAAAATAGCAAGCTAGGTCATGTTTATCTTAAATTTACAGAATTTCTCTGATAATAAACAGTTTGATATCTAGAAATTTGGCTACTTATTGTGAGCACAGGGAAGGGTGCCCACAAGGCTTATAAAATAATACTTTTAAAACTGATGATAGCACTGGATAGCTATCAACCTAGAAATATCTGTGTTTTAGATGCTTATAGTACCTGAAACTTAATTTTGTATCTGCATTTATGTGATTGATTGCACAGGGCCTTCAACTTTTCACCTTAATGTTTCTTCAGTCATAGTATATAAAAGTGGTAGAGAGTTTTTATTTGCTTCCTTGCCCATACTGTTGCTTGCCAGCAGAAGTAGTAAACTGATACATACAGAGTGAAATGATGAGAAACAGGCAGTGGAGAAATGAAAACAATGGGAACTACTGGAAGGGAACAAAAATAACAACAACAACAAAAAAAATTGTGAAGGAATACTAGAATCCAACAGTGTGACATGAAAAAAGGTACAGGATGGAAATTAAGTGAAAAAAAATTCCCCAAATGCTTAACGTAAGAAAAGAAATAAGACATTTAGGATTGAGGGAGGGAGGGAGGGAGGGAGGGAGGGAGGAAGGAAGGAAGGAAGGAAGGAAGGAAGGAAGGAAGAAAAAGTTAAGAGACAAAGATTTATAGAATGTATAAAAGGATTTATTTTCTTCTTTTAAAATCTGGCCACCTACCTACCCTTCCCCACACATTAGCATCCCCCATTAGGTTTCCCTTTTGTTAATGGACAGGCAGTGTCAGAGATAGCTGGTGTTTTAAAATGTCTTAATGGTATTTTTGGTACCACATATCTCAATTTTAAAATAGTGGTTGCCAGGCGTGGTGGCTCACACCTGTAATTTCAGTACTTGGGAGGCTGAGACAGGAGGACTGCAGGTTCAAGGATAGCTTTAGCAAGCAGTGAGACTCCTTTCAACCTAGCGAGACCCTGTTTCCAAAAAAGAAATAAAATCAGGCTGGTAGTTTATTCCACAACACTGTCTACCTGACTTCACAGGAGCAAACTATGCATCAGAGTTTGGTAAAGAAGAATCCCACAAGTGATATAAGGGATCTGTTATTAGAATTAGATCTTATTCAACTATGGGAACTGGTTTTGTAGTTTATATATCTGTAAAACTGTGCCCCTACTTCTTGTGCTAGGCTTGATCTGAGTAGGGCTTGTAATCAACACATAAGGTGGGGAAAAACCCAGAAGGACAAAGAAAAAACATCTTTCTTACTTCATACTTCAATTGGTGCATTATAGTCTCACATCATAATGTAGTTCTTAGTGACAGTGATGTACATGCACACAGCGCTGGGTGGGCTTTCCCCTGGCTTCATTTCCACTTCTCCCTTCCCCTTCCCCATATACATCTTTCTATCACCAGAACCTGCATAGATGTCTTACCACCCCTGAGCAGAGTAGTTATAAATTCTTCCATGAAGCTGCATGCACAGGTACCTGGTCCAGGAATTTGGAGAACCTGAAAGAAGATCTCATGATTCCTAGAGGAGTGTAGGCACAGGTACTGCCCTCCACCTACAGAGGTGAGCCAGGGGATCTGTACTGTGTGCACGTGCCTGCAGACTAAGCTACATATATATTTTTTAATTTTTTATTGGTGCATTAAATCATACATCCCTGCTAGGTACAAGCTGGTAGAGGCACACATGCACACATTTCTCATTTAACCCTTCCCCAATTCCTGCCCCACTCCCTCCCCCTCCCTCCTTCTCAAGTTCAGTTTAAGTGATTGACTTTGATATGATTATGAAAGTACATCATGTGCATTAGGGTGTTCCCCTCCCCCCCTTCCCATCACCCTCAGTTAAGTCACCTTCTTTGCTCATCTAAGGTTTCTCCTTCTTTGTCTAGAGTCCCTCTTATGTCCCACTTTCTCCCTGGCTTCCACATATTAGGGAGAGCATATGATTTTTTTTACTTTTTGTGACTGACTAGTCTCACTTAGAATAATGTTTTCCAGTTCCATCCATTTCCCTGCAAATGACACGGATTTTGTTCTTCTTTATGGCTGAGTAAAATTCCATTGTATACATATCTCATAGTCTTATAATCCATCCATACTGTTTTCCAAACTAGATCCACTAATTTGCAATTTCACCAACAATATATTAGGGTTCCCACTTTTTCACACCCTCCCCAGCATTTGTTATTGTTTGTGTTTTTGATGATTGCCATTCTAATTGGTGTTAGGTGAAATATCAAGGTAGTTTTGATTTGCATCTCTCTGATTGCCAATGATGTTGAACATTTCCTCATACATTTGTGGCCATTTGTATTTCTTCTTTTGTAAAGTGTCTATTTAGATTCTTTGCCCACTTTTTGATTGGGTTATTTGTTTTCTTAGCTGTAAGTTTCTTGAGTTCTTTGTATATCCTAGATATAGTTCTCTATCAGAAGAGTAGCTGGCAAAAATTTTCTCCCACTCTGGGTTCTCTGTTGAGGTTCTTGATAGTTTCCTTTGCTGCACAGAAACTCATCAGTTTAATGCAATCCCATTTATTGATCTTCCTTTGAGTTGCTTGTGCTTTTGGAGTCTTGTTGAGAAAGTTTTTACCTGTGCCTTTGTGTTCAAGTGTTGGGCTTATTCCCTCTTCAAGTAGCTGCAAGGTCTCTGCTCTGACTTCCAGGTCTTTGATCCACTTTGAGTTGACTCTTGTGCAGGGTGAGAAAGTGGGGTTTATTTCCATTTTTCTGCATATGTTAATCAGTTTTGCCAACACCATTTGTTGAAGAGGCTATCTTTTTTCCAGTTTATGTTTTCGGCGCCTTTGTCAAAAATCAATTGACAGTAATTGTGTGGGTTTTTTGGTTGACTCTGTTGGGTCTTCTTAGTATTATGTCATCTGCAAAAAGGAATAGTTTTAGTTCTTCTTTTCCTATTTTTATACCTTTTTATTTCTTTTTACCATATATTAATTTTGTTTGTTATTAAAACTCATAGAAATGTAACCAAACAATATCTGCTGTTTTATCTGGACTTTGTCTCTCAACACAGTGTATTTGAAGTTCATACATACTGCATGTATTAGAATTTTTCTACTTTTTATTGGATGAAGTAAGGCCACATATTTGCTTTTGGGATGATGCCATCATCTGGACAAGATCATTATGCACAAGTACTTGCATAAGGCTTGAGGACACTTGTTTTATCTCTTGTATGAGTGGCCTCTTATCACTGCTCACTTTGAAGCATAGAATCTCCCATCTCCAAAACTTAAAATTGCCAAATTTTCAGTTGACTTAGATTATAATCACAGGTAGAGCGCCTTCCTAGCAGAACTGTATTTCATCTCTGCTTCCATATCCCCCAGATTTTTCCTGGGCTTTCATTAACATACACTAACATTTTAAAATTTTCTTTATTTTTTTAATTGGTGCCTTGTAATCATACATCTTTTTTAGGTACAAGCTGGTAGAGGCATACATGCACACATTTCTCATTTAACCCTTCCCCAATTCCTGCCTCACTCCCTCCCCCTCCCTCCTTCTCAAGTTCAGTTTAGTGATTGACTTTGATATGATTGTGAAAGTACATCATGTGCATTAGGGTGTTCCCCTCCCTCCCCTATCACCTTCAGTTAAGTCACCTTCTTTGCTCATTTAAGGTTTCTCCTTCTTTGTCTAGAGTCCCTCTTATGTCCCACTTTCTCCCTAGCTTCCGCATATTAGGGAGAGCATATGATTTTTTACTTTTTGTGAAAATTTTCTTCTACTTATTCTAGAGTTTTATAAACTTTGTTAGCATGTGGAGTTTCCAAAATATCATAAACAATGATTTCATTAAATATTTTGTTGTGGTATAGTATAAAGGCCATTGGCTATATTAGTCAGCGTTCTCCAGAAAAATAATATGTATTTACTTGACAGGGGAGACACAATGATCATGAAAAACAAAGAGAGATAGAGATAGATAGATAGATAGATAGATAGATAGATAGATAGAGAGTGTGTGTGTGTGTGTGTGTGTGTGTGTGTGTGTGTGTGTGTAAAGCAAGAATGAGAGAAAAATTAAATTTGAGAAAATGACTCAGACAATTTTGGCAGCCTGTAAATCCCAAATTTGCAGTGTGGGCCAGCAGGTTGGAGAACTAGGGAAGAGCCCATGTTGTAGTTCAAGTGTAAAGGCCATCTGCTGGAGAATTTCTTCCTCTTAGAGGGAGGTCAGTCTTTTGTTTTATTGAGCCCTTCAATGGATTGGGTGAGGTCCAACCACATTCTATTTGCTTTACTTAGTTTACAAATTTAAATGTTAATCTTATCCAAAAGCACTCTCACAGACACACTCCAAGTCATGTATGACCAAATATTTGGGCACATGGCCCTACAAAGTTGGACATAAAATGTCATTACAGTGGCTTTCTAACCTGTTGTGTTTGTGACCTTTCCCCTTGTTACCTGCTTCCTGAGCCTGTTCTGTATTTTAGATTCTGCTAAAGCAACTCCACATGTGGTACTAAGTTCAGTATTAATGATTTTTCTTCTAATAAAACTGAGAAAAAGAGATTCAAAATAATAGTGACTTAAATAAATAAAAGCATAGGTATGTTTAGAAAACCAATTTGAAGGATTTTACAATAATCAAGAAGTATGATGGCAAAAGTCATAATTAAATGAATGGGGGGAAAGAGAGTCATGTAGTCAGATTGGCAAGGTATATTCAGTGGAGAATTAATAGAATTTGATGACTGATTGGCGCTGGAGTGGAAGGAAACGAGGGCATGTCAGTGATGACTGGTTGAGAAAGGAGGCTGTAGAGCTATCTCGACTGGATTTGAATCCTGGTTTGGATACCTCCTGAGTGACAACTATTTTGCCTTGGTTTTCTCATCTCCAAACTGAGAACATAATTTATGTCTCAGAAATTAATTAAAGAATTGAATAGGATACCATGCTATCTTTGGGGAACAAAAGGTAAATGAAAGATAAATTTGTAGGGAGAATAGATATTTAAGAGAGAGGAAGAAGAGGATAGTTTGATAAGTAAGCCTTTTCAAAAGGAGATGAACAAACTAAGAGCAGTGTGAGGGAGCTAAAGAGTGAGAAAGTTTCATGAAGTTGAGGATGAGTGGTAGAAACAAATAGTTTTGGTCAGATGAAGGCTGATAGTACGTCTTTAATACAAACTGGATGTGCACTTCTCAAGTTTCTGAGGAAGACGAATACTTTTATGTCTTTATAGTTCTGGAGGCAAAATCTGTTTAAATGAGTTACCAAATTATTCCAATTATTTAGAATTTTAAGGAAGGATTATCAATTACTTTTAAGTTTCTAACTGTTGAGTCTACTTTGCTAAAATTCTTCAAAACTATCAATTGGATGTCATTCGGTAATGGAGAGGCAGAAATTACGTCTCAGCATAAGATAATTGTTTTCATTTACCTCATCATAAGTGCTGTGTGGTAGCACTTAATAGGTGAGGATTTTATGCTCTATAAAAAGATAGGCTACCAAGATTCTCAGGTCATTGCCTCAGACCTATTAATGCTTAGGATGATAAAATGTATGCAAGCGGCATCCTAGGTCTTATTGCCCCAGATTTGATACTTTTTTTGTAGTTGTAATGTTTGCTTCAGGGCAAACAGCAGTGGTAAAACTTGTAGTCCTTTTTCTAGTATTAGATTAGGGAGGCAGTCTTTGTGCTGCATTAATTAGCTGTGTAACTTTAGGCAAGTCAGACTTTGTGACCCTCGGCTTGGTAAATTGGGTCAAACTATTTACCTTGTATGCTCACTTCATAAGGTTTTATTAAGACCATGTGAAGTGTTCTTTAAGCACCAAATAAACTCAAGGGACTAGTATTAATTAGGTTGATCACATGTCCTTCAGTCAGTTAACATAGGCATTAGCATCTTTTGATTCCTGAGTCAAATCTATATTCTCTCTTATTCAAGAACATTTAATTGTATTCTAAACAAAAAGTAGGAGTTTCCTTGTAGAAGAGCTTATGCACTGTGTCCAATGTCCTCTGGGGCAAGCATTTTGCCTTTCAGTTTTGGACTTGGTTTAACTGTCATTTGGTTAGTGACATAAAAAGACTGCCAGTAGTCTTCACAAATTTTTTATATTACTAATTGTAACTTTTTTTTCAATTTAAATTGCAAGTAACCTGATAATGTATGTAGCCTTATATAGGCTCTGTGAAATATTAACTGAATGTTAAAATGAACCAGTTCGAGAATTGGGCTTCTATACTTATTTTCTTTCTTTTTTTTTTTTTTTTTTTTTGCGGTACTCAGAGGCATTCTACCTCCGAGCTATACCCCCAGCCTTATTTTTTTATTTATTTTATTTTTTATTTTGCGGTACTGGGGATTGAACTCAGGGGCATTCTACCTCCAAGCTACTCCCCCAGCCCTATTTTGTATTCTTTATTTTGAAACCGGGTCTCACTAAGTTGTGGAGTGCCTCACTAGGTAGCTGAGGCTGGCCGCGAACCTGGATCCTCCGGTCTCAGCCTCCTGAATGCTGGGATTACAAGCGTGCGCCACCACGCCCGGCACCCCCCAGCCTTATTTTTTATTCTTTACTTTGAAACCGAGTCTCACTAAGTTGCGGAGTGCCTCACTAGGTAGCTGAGGCTGGCCGCGAACCCGGATCCTCCGGTCTCAGCCTCCCGAATGCTGGGATTACAAGCGTGCGCCACCACGCCCAGCTTCTATACTTATTTTCAATTTTTAAAATTACTACAGTCTTACTTGGTTTTAAAAAAATATGCAATGCTAGAAGCCGTATGTAGTGCCACACACCTGTAATCCTTGGAAGCTGAAACCAGAGGGTCCTAGCCATTTAGTGAGACCTTGTTTCAGATTCTCACTATTTAGTGAGCCTCAGCCATTTAGTGAGACCCTGTTTCAAAATAAAAATAAAGAAAGAAAGAAAGCCAGAGGTGTAGCTCAGAAAAAGTTGGAGATGTAGTTCAAAAGTAGACTGACCCTGGGTTCAATTAACAGTGGAAAGAGAGGGAGGCAGGGAGGGAAGGAGGAAAGAAGGAAAGAAATATATAATGACAGTTTCTAAGATGAAGGGGGAAAGCTGCTAATATTGTGACTTTAAAAGAATTTTAAGTCTGTCTCCTTTGCCCATGTTTACATCCAACAGTATAGTATGGTACTATTTAGCCTTGACAGTAGAAGGACAAGCTATAATCTTAATTTTTAAGAGCATATACATCTATGATTCATTTACATTAACACCAAATTTTGAAGATAATAGGGACCATAACTTCAACCATGTTACAAGATTGACATTAGTTGTTTGTCTTCTGATGATGTCATGAAGAATTACTGAAAAGGGGGAATCACTTTGTGCTTCGGTCAAAAGATGGCACTGTTGCTGTGCGATAGGTCTTTTTTTCCCCCCACTGCAATTTAGCTTCAGTCTTTTTTAAATGTAGAAAACAGTTAAATTTAGTGATCTAATTAACATTGACCCTCCCAACAGAATGCCAAATTTTCTAATCAAGCACCAGAAGAATAGATCAGAAAAAGAGAATTTATATTTTTTAAATGTATTAAGTGGTTTTAGCTGTTTTGAAAAGTAACATTCTCTAAGACTCAAAAGATTTGGAGGGATGGAGGATGAAGGAGTGGGGTGGGAATTTGGGGAAGGGGTCAAATGAGAAAAGTGGGCACATATGTCGTTATCAATTTGTACCTAACAAAGATGTATGCTTACAATGCACGCATAATTAAGAAAACAATAATAAAAGAAAAAAAAAGATTTGCTATAGGAAAAATAAGACATCCTGCATTACATTTTAAATTTTGGTTAGGTTTTGAATTACCCTTCCCTTGGAACTTTCACGGCTGTCAGGGTTCCAAGACATTTTAATTTTTTTGTTTATTTTGTTTTAGCTTTTCAAGGTCATTGAACTTATTTTGTCAATAAAGTAATACTTTTTTCCTTGGAGGCATTAAATTCAGGTAATCATTTTCTTTTATCTTCCTTGTTTACTATAGCTCAGTTGTTAATAGTTGGAAGCCTATGTGAACTAGTCTGGAAATGCAAAGATGATCTCTCATACTAAGGAAGTAACACACCCTGGCCTTGTTTTCTAAGCCAGTGCCTTAAACGGTCTTTAAAGTTGATTCTCTGCTTTTTTTGTTTGTTTTTTGTTTGTTTTTTGGTTTTTTTTGTACATCTTTCACGGAAAGTAAAAAGCAAAGCACTTAATTTGGGGAAAGATAAAATGATATGTCTTGAAAATTGGCTTTACTGATATACAAAGTGTTTTTATCTTTTCATTTTGATTTTTTCAGTGTTGGTGATTGAATCCAGTACATGCATGCTAAACAAATGCTCTACCACTGAACTTCACTCTCAGCCCTTTGTAATGCTGTAAAAAGTTAGCATTTAAATTGTTTACGTATAAGAATTCATTAAATAAAGCTTTCATTGGACAACCCTGTGGGTAGCTTTGCATGTACATATGTTACAGAAGAAATTTTATATAACTTTGCAATGAAATTCATTTGAATCTAAAATAGAAGTCCAATAACTTACTCAAAATCTTTGAGGCAGATATGTTTCAAAATTCATATTTTTGAGGGATTTCAAAAAGGTAATACAGTACAAATTCAGTGTATCATATAACCTTCCCCTAGTAGCATCTAGAGCAAAACTCTTACCAGATATAATACTTTTTTGGCAAAACATATGAATAGCTTTACCACATGGGATACTTCTTTAATAGATTTTTGGAAGTTCACAGAGTATAATGGAATGGAGTTCTAACTCAAGTCTACTATCTTTTATCTATTCTTGTGAAATTAAAAAAATCTTTAGCCGGGCGTGGTGGCGCACGCTTGTAATCCCAGCATTCGGGAGGCTGAGACCGGAGGATCCGGGTTCGCGGCCAGCCTCAGCTACCTAGTGAGGCACTCCGCAAATTAGTGAGACTCGGTTTCAAAAATAAAAAGAATAAAAAATAGGGCTGGGGGTATAGCTCGGAGGTAGAATGCCCCTGAGTTCAATCCCCAGTACCACAAAAAAAAAAAAAAAAAAATCTTTGAAATCTATTGTTTTAAAGTTTGTGGTAGATTCATGATGTAAGGCTATTTTAGCCTTTTTTCTTCTCTAATCATTCCTTTTTTTAATGTGGTTAATGCCACTGATTTGTCAGAATTTATTATTCAAATCTAATTTCTAAATGTCTTTTGGGTTTTAAGTGTCTTAGTAGGTTTGTTAGGATCTACTAAACAGTATCTTTCTTTTGTACTGGTTGAATCATTTCTCTCCCTAAACAATGAGAGATCCCACTGTCTAACTGCCTGAAAGTGCTCCTTTGTTTATGATTTGGATGAAACCTATGATAATGCTTACTTGTTTTTTGTGGACTATTTTAGAATTTTTAGAATTCAGTACATATGAGTTGTTGAGAAAGCAGACAATTTATTCTGGATACTTTTTTAGTAGAGTGTTCCTGCATATTTAGATACTTGTATTTCAGGAAGATGTTGATTTTCATTTAGTATATTGTAAAATTCATCATTAAATTTTGTGTGTGTGTTGCGGGGGGGAGTGGTCCTGGGAATTGAGCTCAGGGACATTCAACCTCTGAGCTATACTCGAAACCCTTTTTATTTTTTTTTTATTTTTTTGGTTTGGGAACAGGCTCTCTCTATGTTGGTGAAAGTCTCACTGCGTTGCCGAGGCTGTCCTTGAATCTGTGATCTTCCTGTCTCAGCCTCCCAGGTACTGGGATTACAGGAGTGTACCACCACACCCAACTATATCTTTTAATATTTCTGAAAACCAAGACCAGAACTATTGGTCTTTAAATCATTGGACTGATTATTGTTGAATGTCTAACCTTAACTAAAATTGAGTGCCCATTGTCATTTAGGTACTAAAAGTGAAGAAACTATTTTATATGCTGATAAATTCTAATTATAAGGATAGTTTTATACTTTCTGCAAAACTAGTGATGGATCTCAATATGTACTGACTAAATTCTTGAAAAAATGTCAGCTATGGTATGAGATAATTCTCAGTATAGAAAAAGTTTAGCTATCAACTCTGGGACTGAGTTTTTGCAGATTGCCTGCTTTTCCTGGTCTTTGAATACAAATAAATTTATGGCACTTTTGAAATCTGTAACTTCCAAAAGCAAAAGGATATAAATGGTTTAAACAACAAATAACTATAACAAACTCCAACAACTATTTGATAGAAATTCCTAACATTTTGCCCTAGGGCTTTGAGTTTAATGCAATTTGGAAAAAATAAAAATAAAAATAAACCTTTTATTATACACAGTAGTTTCTTTGTTTATAAATTAATGTGGACAGTTAAGGTATACCAACCTAATTTTAGAAAGATAAATTTTGAATCTGGGAATGAAAACAAAGCAGAAGAATTAGCCAATGTTGGCAACATTATAGAAATTAATTTAAATTTACATCAAGCCAGGAACATATTGTTTGTAAATGATGAGGCTTTTATGTACTTTTGTGCAACTTTAATGAGAAAAAAAATCATACTTACTTGATTAAAGCACTGGCTCTGCTAACTGGAACTAAGACCAAAATAAATCCTTTTAGTGAGAGTTTAAAGATACCTGCATTTAAATATGCATGACATACATCCCTTGAACAGTGGTCTAACTTTAAAATTAAAAAAAGTTACACCTATTGCTACTAGTCAATAGAAAATGATCCAAAATGAGCTAATAAATTCTGCATATGTCTTAGGGTGAACCTGTGAAACAGCAAAAAAAGTGATCACCAGGTGTGTGTTAGTTGTTTCTTATGCTGCTATAATAAATTACCACACTTTGTGGCTTGAAATAATGCAAATTTATTACCTTTACACTTCCAGGGTCAGAAGTTTAAACTGGGGCTTATAGGAATAAAATCAGGATGCTTGCAGAGCTGCATTCCTTCTGGAAGTTTGGGGATTTTGTTTTTGTTGTTTGTAGTTCTGTAGCTTGAACTTAGGGCCCTCCCACATGCTAGGCAAAAGCTCCAGAGCTACATCTCCATCCCATCCCTGAGATGTTGTAGGGGAGAGAGGAGAATCATTTTTTCCCCCAGCTTCCAGCCCGCATACCTTGGCTCTTTTCTCTTTGGCCAGCAGTCCTATAGTTCCAAAGTTAGCTTTCCCTTTTCTCTCTGTCTCTCTGTCTCTCTGTCTGTCTCTCTGTCTCTCTCTGTCTCTCTCTGTCTCTCTCTCTCTCTGTGTGTGTGTGTGTGTGTGTGTGTGTGTGTGTGTGTGTGTGTTGGTACTGAGAATTGAAGCCAGGGGCAGTCTACCTCTGAGCTATACCCCAAGCCCTTTTTTTTTAATTTTTAAAACAGGGTCTCACTAGGTTGCTGAGGCTGGTCTCTAACCAGGTACTGGGATTACAGGTGTGTACCACCATTCCCTGCTTTCTTCTGATTAATAAGGACTTTTGTGGTTACAGTGGGTCCATTCAGATAATCCAGAATGATCTCACCATCTCAGAATCCCCAATTTAGTCACACCTATAAGTAAGACAGGTTTCCAGGTTCTAGGGATTAGGGTGTGAAGTTTACAAATTCCGGCAATTAGGATGTAGACACCATTATTATTCTTACCAGAGTTCTATCTTATTAATATTTATATCTCTGGTTTAAAGATACGAGATTTTTTTCATAGTGTGCTTTTATTGGTGCATTATAGTCTCTCATCATAATGTAAATCATGTTGACAGTAACATACATGCACACAGTACTTGGTCCCCACCCTGACCTTCCCTTTTTTCCACTTTCCAATACAGAGTACTGAGATTGATTTTGGTATTTTCACATATGTACACATAATTGATGGTAGTATTTTCATTGATGAACCTCAGTCTTCCCAATTCTCTTCCCTTAGACAACCTCCCTGGCTCCACTTAGGTTTCTCCTCCATTGTTGAGATTCCTTCTGGTATCCCAGTTACTCCCTAGCTTGTACATATTAGGGAAAACATAAGCCCTTCACTTTCTGTGACTGGCTAATCTCACTTAACATAATGTTCTCCAGGTCCTTCCATTGTCTTGCAAATGACATAATTTTGTTCTCTGTTGCTGAGTAGAATTCCACTGTCTGTATTTCCCATAATTATGTAATCCATTCTTCTGTTGATGGACACTTAGGTTGGTTCTATAATTTGGCTATTGTGAATTGTGCTGTTATGAACATGGGTATGTATTTATTACTGTAGTTCTCTGGTTTCAACCTCTTTGGAAATATATCCAGGAGCAGTATAGCCAGATCATATGGTGGATCCATTCCCAGCTTTCTGAGGAATTACCACACTGATCTCCATAGCAACTGATCTAGTTTGTAATCCCACCAACAGTGTAGAAGGGTCCTATTTCCCTACATCTTCTCTAACATTTATTATTTGACTTATTGATGATTACCATTCTGATTGGAATTAGATGGAATCTTAGTACAGTTTTGATTTTCATTTCCCTGATTACTAATGATGTGGGAAAATTTTTAATGTATCAATTGGCCATTCGTATCTCTTCTTTGTGAAGTGTCTATTCAATTCAGTTGCCCATTTTGATTGGGTTATTTGGTTTTATAGTGTAATGTCTTTTAAGTTCTTTTTATATTCTAGATACTAGTTCTCTCTGAGATGGATAGCTGGCAAAGATCTTCTCCCATTCCATAGGCTTTCTCTTTAGACTCTTGATGGTTTCCTTTGATGTGCAGAAACTTTTTATTTTTATGCCATCACACTTATTCTTGTTTTAATTTCTTAAGTTTTGAGAGTCTTGCTTAGGAAATTTCTACTTGTACCTATATGTTGAAGTATTGAACCTATACCCTCCTCTACAAGCTTCACAGTCTCTGGTCTAACTTCAAGGTCTTGACTCTTGTGCAAGATGAGAGGATTTAGTTTCACTTTTCTACAAATAGCCAGTTTTCCCAACACCATTTGTTGAAAAGGCTGTCTTTTCTCCAATGTATATGTCTGGCACCTTTGTCAAAAATCAGTTGGCTGTAAACGTGTGAATTTGTTTCTGTTTCTTCTGTTCTTTTCCATTGGTCTATGTGTTTTTTTTTTTTTTAATTTTTTATTGTAGTAATTCGTGCAATATAGCATACATCTTTGTTAAGTACGAGTTGTTAACAACATATTTGCACACAATTCTCATTTGACCCCTTCCCCAATTCCCACCCCAATCCCCTCCCCCTCCCTCCCCCTCAGGTTCACTTCAGTGAGTGACCTTGATATGATTGTGTAATTACATCATGTGCTTTAGGGCGTCCCTCTGCCCCTTGCGTCCACTACAATTAAATCAACTTCGTTGCTTATCAAGGATCACTCCTTTTCATCTGGAGACCCTCCTATGCCTCATCTTCTCCCTAGCATCCACATATTAGGGAGAACATATGCTTCTTAACTCTTTGTGACTGACTAATCTCACTTAACATAATGTTTTCCAGTTGCATCCATTTCCCTGCAAAGAACATGATTTTATTCTTCTTTATGGCTGAGTAAAATTCCATTGTGTAC